>RJWJ010007023.1:0-57555 GCA_004363605.1 Indri indri | reverse complement strand
TTTCCTGAAATCAAATTATTTTTTTGTGTATGTGGAAAAAGTAATGTATTTCCTATATGCTGTCTTGATTATCTTTTATTTCCTAGATCATATGTAAAATCTTTATAGTGTCTGAACACTGATCTGTAATTTCCAAATGGTTTAGGTTATTACTCAAATAATTTGGATTAAAAATACTCAAGACTAAAACATTTTTATCATTGAGATAAAGTTGGCAGTTTTGATTTCAATTGTTCAGCTAATTGCTGTGGTTTTTTGCCCGTGTATATGTATACATGTGTTTTCTGTGTTTTTAACATACTGACAGTTTTTTAAGAAGTTGGAGTTAGAAATATTTTCTTGCCTCTAAAATGCCACAATACTTATAATATTGGTGGGTGATCAAAGTAAAATAAAAATTTTGATTCTTATTAAAATCTGGAAACATAAAAATTTTAAAAAGGTTGAATGAACTCTGTTTTTGAAATAAACTATATGCTTTTAACAAAGCTTTATTTGTAAGCATCTGTTAATATTTCAACTGAGAAGTCTGAAACAGATTTTGTCTGTCATACTTAGTGTCGTGAAAAAACAGTGTTTGTTTTTTTAAAAAAAGTATGCCATTAAGATAGCTTACTTATTGCAAATTTACTCCATACATTTAGACAAAAATACCGTTTTTCCGAAACTATCCATCTATGTTTTCTTTTATGTAATAATCCTGAAAGATACCATAAAGGACATGGGAATACAGGGAGTAAGCAATCTCTATCTTGATCCAACTGGCTGTGTCAAAATAGTTGAGATTTGTTTTCAAGATTTTTCTTCCTAAAATAGAATACTATATTATTTTGTTTTGTTTTTTCTTTCTTTATTTTTTTTGCATCTGGTTGTTTCTTTATTGAATGCAAACTCATTCATAGAAAACAGAAATGCAACCATAGCATGAATATTAATACTATTTTATTTTTTGACAGGTGTTCCAAAATTGTAGCTGCATTCAAACATCAGGAAATTCATCTGCAGTTCTTGGGCTGTGTGACAAAGGACATGACTGTTCCATGATGCTCCAGTACTTTCTAATTTTGTCGGGAATTTCCAGTTTCATTTATTCTTTAGCTGCCATACCTGGATATATGGTCCTCCTGAGGTACAAAAATTATTTTCATTATTTAGATTTATTTCTGTTTATGTATTAACGTAATTTTTTTTCTAAGGAAGCCACTTGGAGCCCATTGTAACTAAGAACTCAGTGCTTTATAGTACCATTTTTAAGGGTTTGCATTAAGCATTGTAGAATTTTACACAATTTTTAAAGTTAGCAATAGAAATAAATGTTCATCTGTTTGTTCATCATTTCCTTTCCTATCCCTCCCTTTTTTCCTTCCTTATTTCTTAGAGCTAAATGAGTGGACTTCTCATTGTGCAACACAAGAAGAGACACATTTCTATCTTAGGGGAAGCCATAGGAAATGGTCACTGTGATAGGCGAGGAGTTAGTGCCACTATTTCCTAGGGGTCAACTTACAGGACAGCAGAGTGCAAAGCTGTTCAAAGCCCCCGTTTCACCAAGGGCACTTGATCTTTCCGAGCTCCATTTTTCTTTAATAAAAAATGAGCATAATAATAAATGTTCGACTCTTACAAGGCTACTGTGAAACACAAATGATGAAGGGCTTTTGAAAAATAGGAGATTGCAGAGCTAAGTTTCAAACTTAGGTACATTAAACATGTATTCTTTCAATTACAGCACTCTTCATGCCTAGCAAACAGTCCTGAACACCGTTTCCAGTTTTTTTTTTCTTTTCTCTTTCTTTTACCGGAACTCAAGAACAGACTTAAATTAATCGCAATGCTCAATTTATAACACATTATCATAGGCTGGGCAGGGATTCTTTCTTCTTTTATTTTACTTTCTTTCCTTTTTTTTTTTTTATTTCATTCCCTACTTCCACTCATCAGAGGTACCCACTTAAATATAATAGATATGTCTTTAAATACACATTTTCCTTTGTGAAATATTAATATTTGTATGTGTGTATATGTGATTTTATAGTCATGCAGATGGTGACATGCTATAAGTCTTGCTCTGGTTCATAGGCACATGTGTAGGTAAATTCATCACCAGTCCTGCTAGTACTTAAGAGTTTTTTTCATACCGTCAGTGCATGAGAGTTCTCACCTCCTATATCCTCACTAACACTTGGAATTATCCCACTTTCTGATGTTCACTATTCCCATGGGTGTAAATGGTGATTGTGGCTCATTGATATTTTAATATGCAATTTCCTGATATAGTGAGCCTAAGCATCTTTTCAAGCTATTTTTTAACTATTTGGGCTCTACTTCAAAATGTTTATTCATTTTTTTGCCCATTTGCCCATTATGTTTCCCATCTTTTTCTTGGCAATTTTGATGATTACTGTGTAAATTATGGATATTAATGTAATACTGTTTACATGGTACAATTCTTCTCCTAGTCTGTCATCTTTCTTTTAACTTTTTCACAATATCATTTATGAAATGAAATCCTAAATTTTGTCATACTGAAATCTAACAATTTTCTTGTCTTAGGGTCTGTGTGTTTAGGATGAAGGGTCAAAAAGTATTTCCATATTCCTAATTTAGAAAAATATTCCCTTAAATTTTATCCTACTGCTTTACAGCTTTATCTTTTGCATATAATTCTTTATACCATGTCAAATCTATATGTAGGTATTGTAGGGAGATATCAGTGTTATTTTTCTCCATATAATAAATTTGTTTTCCTAATAGTAGGTTCTTTCTTCCTTGATTTATGGTTCCACCTTTATCATGTCTCAACTTTTTATATAATGTGGGTCTACTTTTCACTCTTACTCTGTTCCATAAATGTATTTGTCTGTTCTCATACCAGTGTCACACTGATTTTATTACTTTAACATTGTGAAGGTTAATATCTCATATGATAACTCTTCCTCACCCACCTGTCACCTTCATTTTTCCTTTATTTTTTTCTTCCCAAATTGATTTAGCTATCCATGAATCTTTATACTCCCATATGAATTTTGATAGTTTTGTGTGGATTCCATAGATAAGTTGGAAGAATCTCTGACCTCAAATATTGGGGAATATGGAATATTTTTCCATTTATTTAAATTTTCCTTACTATCCTTGAATAGAGTTTTAAAAATTTCCCTGTAAAGGTGACATGTCATTAGGTTGCTTCCTAAATACTATGTGTAAATTATACACACACATATATAGATATATACGCATTCTGATAAAAACACACTGTTTCTCTTCTCACACAGAATCCTTCTGCCAACCAGATGTGTGGGTTTTTTCCCCACATTCACCAATTCTCCAACACCAGCTGGGAGCTCAACGGTTTGATTCAATTCTAGCACCATCTACATGAAGTTAGCATCAGATCCCACAAGTTAAAGGACTCAGTCCTACGAGCCTGCCCTCATTTTCCATACCCCTCACAAGTCTGGGCCTCCCACACTTCTGACCAACCAGCTATAAACTGGGGATTCCCAGGACCCCTCTTCATGTTTGATAATTTGCTAGAATGCTTCACAGAACTCAGGGAGGAAATGCTTTACTTACATTTACTGGTTTATTATGAAGGTTATAATAAAGGATGCAAATGGAAGCTGCAGGAGATTTGGAAGGGTCCCCAGAGCACAAAAATTTCTGTGGAGTTGGGGTGTGCCGCCCTCCTGGCATGTGGATAAGTTTACCAACCCAGAAACTCATCAAATGGCCTTTTCAAGAGTTTTTAGAGAGCTTAATCTCCACCCTCTATTTACTTGGTCTTTGGTCTTTCAGAGTAGTATGTCCCATCCTCAGGCTATCTAGGGGCCCCACCCTAAGTGATCTCATTAGCATAAACTCAGATGTGATCAAAAGGGGCCTCTTAAGAATAACAAAAGACATTATAATTACTCAGGAAATTCTCAGGATAGTCTAATAAGAGTGCCAAGGAGCTTGGTGCCAGGAGTCATGGACAAAGACCAAAAATATTTCTCATTATAACACACACACACAAACACACACACACACACACACCCTTTCTCTGTCTCACAAAATGGTACTCTTTGCTTTACAATCTTACCCACCTTAGACTTCTAAAATTTTCTTATAACATCAATTAATACCTCCAGCTATGTTAAATTATAGTGGTGATAGTGTGTATTCTTGTTCTTTTCTAATCTTGATGGGAACTATATAAAACTTCTCTGTTAAGTATGATGCTTATTGCAGATATTTAGTATGTGGTTGTCATCTAGTTTCTAAGTTTTTATTGATAAAATTGGTATTAAACTTTATCAAATATATTTTTCTACATCTGTGAAAGCAATTATATATAATTTTTATAGTTAGGACTTCTTAGCATATTGAAATAAAGTAATAGGCTTTTTAATGCTGTACTTTATTTTCATGTCTGAAAAAATCTCATAATCACAATATTTTAATGCATGATCTGATTTGTTTAAATATTATTTTATTTAAAATTTTAACATCTATGTTGATAAGTAAAATAGATCTGCCATTTTCTATGCTTTTTCTGTTTTGGACTCATTTTAGTCCCACAAAGTGGATTGGTAAATTTTCTATTTTTTAATTTCTAGCACTATTTGCATGAAATATCTGTTGAAAGTTTTGTAAATTCGCGTGTAAAAGCATTTGTACATTAGGCTTATTTGGACAGCGGCATTTGTTCATTATTTCCATTTAGTGTTATTGTCTATTTACATTTTTTATTTTTACTTATACCTGCTGTGTATAAGTGTTCATAATATTCTTTTATCATTCTCATATTCTCTGATGTATCTGAAGGATTTTCCCTTTTTGTCTTCTGTATTTTGTTTATTTGTATCTTATTTTTTTCTTGATCAATGTTGCCAGAGGCTTGTTAATCTTACCTTTATGTCATGAATTTCTGTTTTGTATTATGTCTTTTTTTTTTGTTTGTTTCTTTTGGGCTTGCTTTGTTGTTCTTTAGTCAGCTATTTGAGTTTAACACTTAAATCATTTATTTTGATTATTATACTTCTATTATTACCAGCACTTACTGTTACTCTTTATCTTTTAGTGTTTCTTTTAGGGAATTCCATTTCGTTTCTTATTAGAGTTACAGTTCTAACTTTCTTGTGGTTTCTAACATGCATGTTATATCTTTTTGCTTCCCTTTATCTTTAATCTTCCACTTCCCTTCATAGATGACGTGCTAGATCTGATTTTCTAACCTGAGATTGATGTGTTTAACCTATTTGAATTTTTTGTAATTATTGTGGTAGGACTTTTTTTTTTACTTTCCATTCTATAGATTAGAGTTTCTTCTGCTGCTTTGAAAGCTGTATTTTCCTAAAAGGTTAACCTGATCATTGAGATTCTTAACTACATTTATGTCTTGCTTATCAATTAAAAAACTTTTCAGTATTAATATCTACTGCCTGATAAGACAAATACTTAATCATGCTCTCATTTTTCTTCACATCTCTACTCTTCTCGCCTATCTCTTGCCAAGATCATATTGTAGAGTTTAACACCTGGATTTTGGTAGATAAATTTTTCTCTATTATTGCGAATTCTCCCTGGATGTCCTACCATGATGGTGGAGGGATGCAACAACTATGTTTGCTTGCTATTTTTAAATAAGTATTGAATTTCTCTCAGCATTTTCTTTATAACTTACATTATAATTTTTCTTTCTTATTCTTAAATTCTGGAAATTGATGTTCTTATCAATGCCAAGTAATGATAAATGCTGGAGAACAATTTAAACTGCTTATAATTTGTGAGCTATTAAGATCTCATGCTCCTGTAAGATTACGAAGTACTATGTTAAAGATAATCAGAGGAGAAAAACACATTTTTTTAAATAAAATTTAAATACCCTATTTTCTGATTAAAAGGAAATCAGGTTGATGATAGTCACTTTGTTGTGCTAACAAATATATACAACTGTCATATCCTCAGAATAGTTAAAAGTTAAAAATTAAAAATTAAAAAAAAAGGACATCAGGTGACCAAGAGGGTCATGCTAGGTCTCTTGGCTTTTTTATTTCCTTCTGAGTGAAATTATTGATGTTGTCTAAATAACCTCTTCATCAGAAACATAGTGTCTGGATCAACTCTGTCTTGCCTTATGATGTTGTAGAATTATTCTATTTAGTGAAATACTTGTACCAAGAAATTACCAATAAAACATAGTGTTTTCTGAAAATGTACTGTATCCTTTTCCTTTTGTGAAGAAAATCGTTTTTATTTTTTCAACTTTGAGCTAATCAGGGAAGGGAAGAGAGCACAGAGGAGTTCTTAAGGTGAATTTTTCTTAAGGTAGCCATGCTAATGCTGGAGTGAGTGGGACACCAAAAAGCAGCACTGGGGTATTATGTTCTTCATTTTCTCTTACAGGAATTTCAGGCACCAGTGAAAAGATGGGGGGATTTTTGAAGAGAATGGAAGAAGAGCTGTGCAACTCCTGAAATTAAACCAAATCACTTAAACTAGATTTGCTTAGGATTTTTTTTATCACTTTATTTTGAAAATTTTTATTCTTGCTTTCTTTCCTCCTTATATTTACTCATGTAAATTCTTAGCTTTTTCTATGTTTTGTTAATACAAATAATCTGAATACAGCTAGGGCTGCATTGTTCTTGCTTTTTAGGCTTAAGGTTTAACCATGAGAATGAAGAACTACTGCTGTCAGTAGGAGGACACTGGGATAGAATTGGGATGATTTCAAATATTTTCTTCTTTGCTAACTTTCTGGTAGAAATGAATGAGCAAAAAGTGATAAGTAAAATGCCAATCACCAGAAATGGGGTCCCCTGCGTGGGCTATAGACTGGATAATCAGGCCCTGAATAACCAAGAGCTGAGCATACAAGTAAATTTTTTAAGTACTCAGTGTGTGTTACTAGCATACAAACAGTCCTTTTAAAAAACTATGGTAGTTTTTAAATCTTTATTTTTCTTTTATTTATAAATTTATTTATGTTTTTAGGTGTATCAAGTCTGAAGAGAAGTCTCTTGGTGTGGGAGTACATGCATTTTGCACAAGAATATTTGGTAAAAATAGTTATTTTTCCCAACATCCTATCAGACCAGTATTAAATGCTAAGTAAATGAAATAATTCTCTCAAAATAACAGTCTATGTTTCTTGTATTTATAAACATCACTTTGTAATTATTGCAAGAATGAAGTACATTAAGAGACGGAGAACTTCTTTTATTTAAACAGGTCCTATGTGACCTAATTACACTTTTTGTCTATTAAAAGAATTGAAAAAAAATGAACAGGAAATGCTTTGTTGAAATGTACATATGATTGGCCTGAAACATTTCAGAAAATATATGAAGTTCAGAATCTGTAATTCCATTTTATCCTTCAGATTACTTATCCTTTATAATTTAGAAACTTTACCATAAAAGTGACATAATTTCTAAAAATCAGATTCAGTGCATTAGGTTTATATTTTGTTAAACTTTGTTGTACAGAGAAAACTGAAATATTTCCAAATAAAACAATGTATCATGATTCTTACATTGTTAATGGATTTTCCTTCTCTCTTACTTGTAGCTGGCATTCCTGCACCTATTTATTTTGGAGCTTTAGTGGACTCCACATGTTTACATTGGGGAAATTTGAAATGTGGTAAGCCAGGGGCATGCAGGATATATGATTCCGCCAACTTCAGGTAAACATAATAATTTTTTTAGCATTGTTTTATAAGCGTAGACTATGCATAAAATGGCACCATTCATATCGAACATTTTCTTTGTCAAGTGATAGGAATACTTTTGGCTTTATTTTCAGAATAGATATTGATGTTATATTTACATTTCTTATTTATATATTAGAATTTTGTTTTCCCATTATTTCTAAAGTGATTGATAAATATTAGCATGAATGGCTTCCCTAACCTAGCCTTTGAAAATGCGGTTTTTTAAATTGTTAGTAATCAATACATGAGAGAAGGTAATAGCTATGCATAAGCCACCTATCCAAATTATGTTGCCCTCTAAAGCCTCCTTGTTCCATCCTATGTCGTTGCATCATCTCCCTAGTCTGAAGCCTCCCTTTCTCTCACCACCAATCTGTCATCTCCAAAATGATATTTGTTCTCCTTCAATGAATCTTGCTGAAACAATATTCTTCATGTTTCTTAATGCCTTATTTTTGGTTAATACAGATATGATTTTGAACAAAACTCTTTCATTTTGCTCTTCCTGTTTTCGTGTGCTTTTTCATTTGGAGATTTGAATTTTGTTTCAATTTGTATTAATTTCTCCTGATGGGGCAATAAGAAAACTCATCTATTTACTAAAATAATAATAATAATAATAATTTAGCATCGTTTAAAGCATTCGAAGATCTTTATCTTGACCAGCAAAAGGATATGTGTCAAGAACTGTGAAGAGAGCGGACAGCATGAGATTCATCTTCACACCTATTCCTTTTTCTCACAAAGTCCCACGAGGGCGATGTGGAGACAGGCTCAGGAGCACAGTTAAGGAACCTCAAGGGTCACTGTTGGAAGTTGGCTTCATCCTGCTGCTTGGATTCCTGTTGATGGCAGCCTTAATTAAATGCTGTTTGAGACACATTAAATAGATTCGGTACCATCCTCTGTTAGATTAATGAAACTAGCCCATGAAGTGGTGTATTTATAAGATAATTTGCCAGAAGCTAAGATATTATAGAAATGAGGGGTGGATATTATTAGTAGACAGTTCTCTGTGGATGCCCACATTTCTGCATACCTTGTTAGCAGAGTCACTGACAGCTTTTGTTCTAGACTATTTTTTTTAAGGATGTTGAAACCTTGGTAGATAGAGATGCAGATACAGATAGTGTCTCCCTCTAAAAAAGAGCACATTTAGTTTGTTGTCCAGGATGATAAGAAAATGTCTCCCTCTGGGGCAAATGTTGCGCAGATTTTCTTGCAGCCCATTTAAAAGATTGGGATTTCCTAAACTCAGGATTTCTTAGCTGTAACCCAACTGCTGTGTGTACAACGTTTACCTGTGTCTCCCTCTGTGCCACCACTTTGGGACTTGGGAGGTAGGGAAAATCGACCTGAACATGAAGCTAATGCTGACTGCTGTGCTGTGAGAAAAAAGTCCTTTGTCTCTAACCCAGGAGCCTGGTATTTTCTGCCAGCATCCATGAAACCATGGATAGACTAATGGGTAGACTAATCTGTTAATTTACAAGCCAAGTAAAATCTCAGATTCTAATAATTCTTGAGAACAAAACTACTGATTACCTTTAAATTTTGCCAGAAATATGAGGATGATCACTTACATTTATTTCATCCTAATACAGGACAGAAAATGATTAAAATGATTATGGAAAATACAATGGACATATGAAATAAGAAAATTAAAACACAAAAAATAAGTTGAAAAAATAAACCTAAATGGTTTCCCAGCAAACGTAAACTGATAGAACTTGCTTCTTACAAGACAGTGGTTTTCATATTGGACTTTTCAAAAATTCTAGCTATACGTTGTTTATAAGAGACAGACCAAAAATAAGAAAAATTAAAAGAAAAGAAAAGAAAGATTGAAGATAAAGGTTAGAGAAGACATACCAGACATATACTAAATCAATGTCTGTAGTTATATTAATGACTGTGAGATAAAATATAATTTAAAGGGAAAGGATTAAGAGAGTTAAAGAGAAATACTACTTAATGACAAAAGAAGCACTCTACCAAGAATATATAGCAATTATGAACCTATGTAAATCTATCAACACAATCTCAAATATATAAAACAAAAATATTTTAAATTACAAGAAGAAATCTACAATGAGAATGGGAGATCTCAACACACTTGTTCCACAAATGACTGTTAAATACAGACAAAAACGAGGGAGGATGCAGAAATTTGAACCACCAAATTGCACAAGAGTGAGGTAATAGATATGTCTGTATATAGATATTTGTTAACCCACATACTGGGACCTATGCCACTAAAAAAGTTTGAAAAAATCCAGAGTGTTTATACCATAAATGAAAAGCTATACTTTTGAAAATATGAAAACACAATAATAATAACAGTAGTCTGGAAAGGCAAATAAAGAAATAGAGGAGGCACAAATAGACACTATTAAGAATGCAAAAGGGAATATAAATACAGATACTTGTAATACTTCTGTACAGATTTCATTTATAACCGTTTGGAAACATTAAATAGAGAATTTTTTAGACATATATAACCAAATTTTACTATTAATAGATAGAAAATTTGAATATATTGATAACTATTTAAAAATATGAACTGTCAAAAAAATCCATTTCCCAAAGGCACCAAGTGCACATGTTTTTAAGGCAAATTTTTTCAAACTTACAATGTATTGATGATCCCTACATTACACAAGTTATTCCAAGAAATAGAAAAAAAGGGAAAATTTCTCAACTCATTTTACAAAGCTAGTACAATCTTAATGTTCACACTGGACATAGAAGAAAAAAATATAGGTTGATCTTATAAAATGTGTGCAAGAACCTTACATAAAATTATCAAATTGAATCTAATAATCTATAAAAAATATTAGGGTTCATTTTTAGCATACATGGATGGGTCAGCATCAGAAAAATGTATTGCTGTAACACACCCTATGAACACAATAAAGGTGGGAAAATCTTGGATTTTCCTCCAACTACATACAGAAAAGTGATTTGGTGATACTATATACATTTATGATTAAAATTTTGGGCAAACTCAGAATAGAAAAGGAGAACTTCCTTAACTTGATAAAGTTTATCTGAAAAAACATCCACAAGAGTATACACCATAACTAATGGTGATTCTTTGGAAGCATTCTTATTATTAAATACTGGAATAAAACTGTTATCATTGTCAGTATTAGATTTAAGGTAGAGGTCCTATTCAATTAAAAAAATAATAAAAACCATAACAAAAGATTGGAAAAGATGAAAATAAATTTGGATTTTCTCAATGAAAAATAAAAAAACCCAAATATTTTAACAAACATTGGAATTAATAAGAGAGTTCAGCAAAGTTGCTGATATAAGATTGACATGCAATACAGTTAGCTGCTATTATACTTATGGGAATAAAATATGATAAAGATATATAAAATTAGTCTGTACTAACCATACTGTCTATGTAAGATTTAATATGTTTTAACATTTTTTTTTAAATAGCTACATTTACCTTGGATTGCCAGCAGCACTGAGAGGATTAAGCTTTCTTCCAGCCTTTTTAGTCCTACTTCTTTTGAGGAAGCGTCAACTACCTGGTGAAAACGCCTCTTCAGGAACTGAGCTTGTACAGACAAAGGTCACAGTGAAGGAAAATGAGTGCAAAGATATACACCAAAATTCCAGGGTTTCGAATGATAATGAATTGAAAACTAAACTGTAATGCTCTATTATATCATCCTTCTCAGAATTGGAGAACTCACTGTACGATTTAAAAATCAATAGAGTCACTACAGGTAACTTTTTCTTGTCTTTAAGAAACTCAAGAAATTTTTTTTTCACTTCTGATAAAAATATTCACTGATGGTTTTTCCGAGGTATCAATAGCACTTGAGATTTTTCTAGGAGGGACATTTATAACAACCCACTAAACAAGATTTTAGAGCCAGCTTTATTGTTAAAACAGCAATTTCTCCTTAACTCACAAAGGTAAGGGTATATTTCTCATATCTCCTTCTCTAAATAGTTCTAAAAATTTTCTGTTATGAAAATCTATTTAATTCCATTGAATTTGCACTTTGTTATTGGGATTAGTCAGAGACTGAAATTCTCATCCTATGTATGTGAACATTTAAGTATTTTATTCAAATTTATCACTTCCATGTGAAAAAAGTCTACATCTTATTCTATTTAGGAATTGTCCTTTAGCTCTTTCTATTCATTCCAGACATGACTCTTTTATAATAGATTACTCATTAATGTCATCGCTTGCTTTTATTCTTTCTCTCCTATATTACTCATGTAATATATTTGGTCATTTTGTTCAGAGTACTGACAAACTTTAATCAGGCTATTAAAAATCATGTAGCAAAGATTGTTGGATTTTTTTTTTCCCTCAGCAATTCAAATCTAGTGACTAAACTCTTTCTTAAAAACAAGCATCTGAGTCAAAAGATAAAAGGACAATATTGGAAAAAGTTTAGTTCTTAAAGGCTGTTTGTAGTGTCAGATTTTGTAATAAAAACCAAAACAAAAACCCAAAAGACCCATTCCCAGAGTCAGGAAGACTGCTGAATGGACCAATGTTTATTCCACCTATTGTGTCCTAAGTTAGAACACAAATGCTAATTTTCTAAAAATAATCTTAGAGAATGAAACTTGTAAAAAGAAGCTTCTGTTTTGAAACCGAGGTGAATAGTCTGCGGCCGCACCGCCCTGAGCGCGCCCGATCCCGTCTGAAACTGAGGTGAACAAAGTTTAGGGTACATATTAAAAAATAAATCTAATCTACTCATATTATTACTTTGTAATCATGAAAAAAATCAAAGAACAGAAGGATTTTGGAGTACAAGAGGCCTTACTGATAATATAGGGCTTCTGGTTCAAGAGAGTAGAATGAACAGATATATTTCTGTTCGTCTATTCCTTATTCTCCCTGCTGTTGAAATGATAGTCAAAATATAAAAGTAACATAAATCCCTAATGATGAAGAGAATGCAGGAAGCTTGGGAGAATACTGTGGTTATTTTTACATAACGTAAAGAGGATGAGAGTGTTTGCAGGGATAGAACTGAGTGGAGGAAGCTGTAATCCAGAATGTGTTTAGAAGCAGCCTGGAATGTAGGTAGGAAATGAGTTGCCAGTGCAGAGAGTATCAGTTGGTAGCTGGATAGCAAACAAGCCAGTTAATTGAAGGATTTTGTACAGATTATTTTACAAGCCAATATGATTTCCTAAATGATTGGATGTGCGATATAAAAAAAAACAACTGAGATGAGAAAGACTGGGTCGAACAGGTTTTGGGGGAAGGATTAAGACTTAAGTTTTAGGCTCATGAAGTTTGAGACTTCATCTCTGGGTATATTAGAAATAACTAAGATTCAAGATGAGGGGTAGCCTTGAAACATGAACAAGGAACTAACATCATTGGAAAAAAGGAGTGTAACTTTGGGGTAGATACAACTGCAGCAGAGCAGTATAGTGTCTGATGATATGAAATTTAGAGCTGCATTTTTTTGTGGAGGAATGAAGAGGGGAGAATGGTCTGGAAGCTAAAATGAGAAGCAAGGACTTAACCCTATATCCAGAGAGTTGTGAGAAAAAGTGAAACAGCCCCTGCATGAGAAGGTTTCAGGGAAGCAGATTTTGCTTAGTGTGCAATGGTGAAGAGAATGCTCATTTATGAGTTGGAGTCTGAGAGAAAGAGTAGAGAATATGAAGTGTATGGGTTTTAGACATGGAGATTAGAAGAAGGGGAATGAGAGATAACTTGGAATTCTAGGGTTTTTTCGGTGACTCACGTAAACAGGAGCAAAGGACGTAATGAGATTAGTTCTGATGGATTCAAGGCAGACAGTGTTGGTGAGACTGTGTCAAAAGTAGGAGAGGTGGTGACTCGGCTCCCTGGTGGTGACCCCTTGTCATGGAGGCAAACTGGAGAAGCTGAAACTTGAGCATTTGGGGCCATTTCTAGACCCCTGTTGATAGGTTCGAGGTGATTAGAGAAAGCTGAGTCTTATTCTGAGCACAGTTCACCCACTTAAACACCCTCTATGGAGAATCACAGGCCCAGTTTGGAACCAGTACCTTGGGGTCTCTGTTATCCTTTCATGGGAGAGATGGCATTTTACTGAGCATAGGGTTCTCTCTGGACACTTCTTAGTGGGGGAAAGCAGGTCAGAGAGAGTGGGTGTTCAAGTGCATTGGGATCCCTCATGACCTCTGTTCTTGGTGTCCATGAGGCCTGGGGAGATCGGTTCTTACTCTGAGCACTTGCTCTACCCTCATGAGAACCCTTCCTATGTTGTCTTTCATCACTGTGCTTGTTGCTTCCTGGTTGCAAGATGGCTGCTGCTCCCCGAGGCCTGATATCCACAGGTCAGGAAGGAAGAAGAAAAAGTCTTTTTAGAAAGCTTTCTGACTGTATTTCAGAAAGAAATGATAGCATAACAGACAGACACGAAGGAAAGGAACAAGAGAACAGGTAGGGAGAAGTTGAGGGTCAGTAATTTCCTTATTTAATATTGCGGGGAGTCTAAAGTTAATGGAATTACAAAAAGTGGCTTAATATATTATTTATAATTCTAAATGTAACCAATATTTTCAGAAACTTGAAAAACTAACTTCAAAAATCAAAAATTAGGAAAAGAAATATAAAAGGAAGGAGAATAATAACCATTCCTCATATTGTATAGCACAGAGTTAATATGTGGTTTAAACTTGATGAATTAATATTAAATGATATACACATATTAGCCTTATGGAGTTCACTACCAGAGGAACTAGAAACAGAGCTATTTAAAAATGGTTGCCTCTGGGGCATTGGACTAGTCGTGTAGAAGATAAAAGAGCAAAACATTTGTCTTTGATTTTAGTTCCTTTTGTGCTCTTTGACTAATTTTTTTGCCCTGTGCAATAAAATATAATTAAAAGTAATATTTTATAAAGGCTTACACATTAGTAAAAATAATCATAATAATTTAAAAATAAAAATGCATTTTATAGAATGAAAAGAAACTGAGTTCCCAAATTATAAGAGTTGTTTAGGATCTCCAACAGATGTTTATGGAACAATTGTTTTCTAATTTCATTTTTCATTTCATTTATTGGTTCTAGAGCAGCAGTCCCCAACCTTTTGGCACCAGGAACCAGTTTCATGGAAGACAATTTTTCCACAGAATAAGGGGTAGTTAGTGTGTGGTGGTGGTGGTTTCCGTATGATTCAAGTGCATTACGTTTATTGTGCATGTTTTTTCTATTATCATTACATTGTAATATATAATGAAATAATCATACAACTCATCATAATGCAGAATCAGTGGGAGCCCTGAGTTTGTTTTCCTGCAACTAGACAGTCCCATCTGGGGGTGGATGGGAGACAGTGATACCTGAAGTGTGTTACTTATGTACAGTCTACTCTGTAATTTCATTTTGGATGCTGTCACAGTAGAAAACCTTGCTTCACAAAGATAGGATGCTGGAAATGGAAGCAGGCTTTTCAGTGATTTTGTGGCAATCTCAGGATATTCTGCATTGACTTTAATCCAGAACATATGGAGATTTGAAGTTGTCTCAAACATACTTTTAAGGCCACCATCATTTGTGATCTCAAGAAGTTGATCCTCTTCTAGCATGGACAAAGTCAATTCACCTGGCTTATTCACAAGTGGGTCACGGATCTATTCCTTCCCAGTTCAGGGGTCTTTTGTGGTTGGGAAGTGATGCTCAAACTCTTTTGAAAGCTAACATAGGTGATCATGCACCAGCTGGGAAAAAGAGGGCCCTCGCTCATTCTCTTTCAAAATCTCTGCTAATGTTTGAAACATGTCAAAAATCCCATTGTTCACTCATTGCCCCCATAATTCATTTGGCTTTGAATGTAGCCACTTCATCCGCTGAGTTGAACACAGTTGTCATTCTCCCCTGAAGTTACAGATTGAGTTCGTTGAGCAGGTTGAATATGTTGCACAAGTAAGCAAGTTTTGGGACGCATTCTGTGTCACTGAAATGTGCTGCCAGTGGTGACTGTTTTTCTAAAAGCAATCTCTGGAATGGCTCTCGTAACTCAGAAACTCTGGCCAGTAATCTACCTTTAGAAAGCCATCTCACTTCTGTGTATAAGAGAAGACATGTGTGTTCTGTGCTCATCTCCTTAGCGAGCTGCATGAACAGATGTGAGTTAAGGGCTTGTACTTTAATATGGTTGATAATTTTAATCACATCCTGCAAAACGTTGTTTAGTTCAGGTGACATTTTTCAGCTACCCAGCATTTCTCTATGGATAACACGGTACATAGACTCACATTCAGAAGCAACCTCCTTGACCTAAGTAGTGACACCAGAAAGCCATCCAGTCATGACAGCTGCTCCATCCATGCATATACAAAATGACCAATTCAGTTTTCCTGATGTGTAACCATTCAAAGACTTGAATAGTTCTGCAGCTGTGGTGTTAGTTGGCAGCAAAAATGGACATAACATATCCACATGCACATCCTCCTGAAAGATATATCACACAAAAACAAACAGCGTTGCCATGTCAACATCGGTAGACTCATCAGTCTGGATTGTGTACCATGGTGACTCATTAATCCTTTCTAACAGTTGCATCTCAGTATCCTCTGCTATTTCATCAATTCATCTAGTTATGGTGCTAGCTGAAAGAGGAACATGCACCACCTATTGAATTGCAGCCTCTCCTAAAAGTTCACGGCAAATGTCCTTAGCAGCAGGCAGGATCAACTCTTCACCAATAGTAAAGGGTGTCTTAGGTCTAGCAATGTGGTTAGCCACTAAGAGTGATGCTGTCAGTGCAGACACATTCGATGAAGTGGTGGCCATCAATTATTGCTTCTGTTCTTCGTGTTCACATTTTTTCTTTTGAAAAACCCCAAAGACTTGTCTTTTAATGTAGGGTGCTTGGTCTCCATGTGGCGAAAAAGTTTTGAAGATTTCATGGCTTCATTGGATAGCCAGTCGCCACATATTATACAAAGCAGGCTTGGAGAATGTGAATAACCTGTTGCAATGAATCTGTAATTTAAGTAGGACTCTTGGTATTTTGTTTTAAATGCAGCTTTCATTTCATTGGCCGTCTTAGAGACTTCTGCTATCTCATCATTGGGTCTTTCCTCCTTTTCAAAGAAGCTCTCCAGTAATGTTTATTTTTTACTCATTTTTGCTAGGGTTAGCTTGTGGGCTTACCAAAACTGTGACTGAGATAAGCGGATAGTATGAGAAAGAGGTGCAGACAAAAGTGGTAAATAAAATAATGGGTGGGCCACCCACAGACTAAAATAAGTGTCAGTTTCTGACTTAGAGCCTGCCACCAGATGCGGCTCTACAATTGAAGTAAGATGCTCACCTGCCACTACAAAGTCTGCCACCAGATGCAACTTAATTGTCACTTGCCACTCACTGATAAGGTTTTGCTATGAGTCTGCAAGCAGTTGATTTATTATGGTCTCTGTGCAGTCAAACCTCTACGATAACGATAATCTGTATTTGCAGCTGCTCCCCAGTGCTAGCATCACCACCTCAGCTCCACCTCAGATCATCAGGCATTAGAATCTCATAAGGAGCATGCAACCTAGATTTCTCACATGCGCAGTTTACAGTAGGGTCCGCGCTCCTGTGAGGATCTAATGCCCCCACTGATCTGACAGGAGGCGGAGCTCAGGCAATGATGCAAGTGATGGGGAGTGGCTGTAAATACAGATGAAACTTCCCTTGCTCACCTGCAGCTCACTTCCTGCTGTGCAGCCCAGTTCCTAACAGGCCACTGTACTGGTCCATGGCCTAGGGGTTGGGGACTGCAGTTTTAGAGGAAGTGCCTGTTGGTGTGTGTATGTGAGGAGGTTGGTTGTAGGCCATAGAATTCAAGTTGATGTCATTTTATAAAGATGAATAAATATACACAGAGAACAATTACAGAACAACAAATAAAAGTACTAAGTAATTTCAAACACTATTGATATGCGGTGAGTCACTCAGTAATCAGAGTTTTTTCGCACAAGCTTTCAAGACGAGTCTTGGTGGGAAGTGATGACTCTGGATTGATGAGAAAGAACAAAATCCAATACTTCTTGAGGGAATAGAAGAAGCAAATATAAGAATGTCTTCTTTGCTGCTGGCCATAGTCACAGTAGTTATAGTTGGCCAATATACCTACAGGCTTGCTAATTGGGAAGGAACTTCTTTCTGAAATAAAACAACAAAGTGTTCCAAGAAGACTTTTTTCTTCTTCCTTCCTGAACTGTGGATACTAGGGCCTCAGGGAGCAGCAGCCGTCTTATAAGCAGGAGGCAACAAGCTCGGGGATAAAAGATAACACAGGAAGGATGGGAGAGCTGAAGGTAGACTGTGCCATGCAAGGCTGAACACCTGCCACCAGCAGGGGCACAGCTAAGTGTTGTGGAATTTTAAGCTTATCAAATTTGAAGGAAAGGCCTATATAAATTCAAAATTATAAATACAAAATGAGGTTAAAAAGCAAATATTTACTTAGAATGAGAAAAAATATCACAACATATTTCATGTGATATACATCAGGACAGAATAATAATTTTAGAAAAAAACAAAACCTGACAGCAAACATGACAGTTAAATGGAAAATATTAAAAGCTTTCCCATTGGTGTCATAAGAGAGAAGATAACATCCACTATTACCATTTCTATTCAACATTATATTGGATGGCCTAGCCAGGGAAATGGCAAAAAAAGAAAAAAGAAAATTTATAGACATAAGAAAATGAATAATAAAATATCAGTGACATGATAAAAGGAAAGTTACTACATATAAACTATCAAAATTAATAAGTTAATTTTAACAAGTTAACTGCATACAAGGACATTATGCAAAGTCCAATGTAGTTTTTCATAAATGGGTAGCAGTTAGAAAATTATATTAGTAAAGTATACTACTTGGTGTAGTACATAAAAAAAAACATTGGAATGCAAGGAATAAATCTCACAACAGGTGTCCCAGACTTCTACACCCAAAATATAAAACATTACTTAAAGAAATTAATGCCTATATATCATATTCATTGGCTGAAAGACTTGATATTATAAGGACATCAGTTTTCCAAAAATGTATTGATAGGTTTAGTGAAATCTCAAACAAAACCCCAATACTATTTTCTTTTCTTTTTTCTTTTTTTCTTTATTTTTTCTATTTTTTTATTTAGCATATTACGGGGTACAAATGTTTAGGTTACGTATATTGCCTTTGCTCCACCTGAGTCAGAGCTTCAAGTGTCTCCATCCCCCAGATGGTGTGCACTGCACCCATTAGGTGTGAATATACCTATCCCCTCTTATCCACCCCCACCTGCCCAACACCTGATGAATGTTACTATATGTGCACTGAAGTGTTCATCCAGTTAATACCAATTTGACAGTGAGTACATATGGTGCTTGTTTTTCCATTCTTGTGATACTTTACTTACTAGAATGGTCTCCAGCTCTATCCAGGATATTACAAGAAGTGCTAGATCACCACCGATTTTTGTGGCTGAGTAGAACTCTTATGGTATACATATATGACATTTTATTAATCCACTCATGTATTGACAGGCACTTGGGTTGTTTCCACATCTTTGAAATTGTGAACTGTGCAGCTATAAACATTCCAGTGCAGAAGTCTTTTTTATACAATGTCTTTTGTTCCTTTGGGGAGATGCCCAGTAAAAGGATTACTGGATCAAATGGTAGTTCTATTTGTAGCTCTTTGACGTACCTCCATATTACTTTCCACAGACGTTGTACTAGTTTGCAGTCCCACCAGCAGTGTATGAGTGTTCCTATCTCTATGTATCAATACCAACATTTATGGTTTTGGGACTTTTTGATAAAGGCCATTCTCACTAGAGATAAGTGATTTTCATTTCCCCGATGATTAGAGATGTTGAGCATTTTTTTTATATGTTTCCTGGCCATTATTCTGCCTTCTTTTGAAAAGTTTCTGTTCATGTCCTTTGCCCACTTTTTGACAGGGTTGTTTGATTTTTTCTTGCTGATTCTCTTGAGTTCTAAATAGATTCTGGTTATCAGCCCTTTATCACATGTGTAGCATGCCAAAATTTTCTCCCATTCTGTAGGTTGTCTGTTTGCTCTCGTGACCATTTCTTTGGCTGTGCAGAAGCTTTTTAATTTGATCAGGTCCCATTTATTTATTTCTGTTGCTGCTGTGATTGCCTTTGGGTTCTTCTTCATAAATTCTTTGCCTAGGCCAATGTCTATAAGGGTTTTTACAACATTTTCTTCTAGAATTCTAATCATTTCGCATCTTAGGTTTAAGTCTGTTACCCACTGTAAGTTGATTTTTGTGAGAGGTGAAAGGTGTGGACCCTGTTTCAGTCTTCTACATGTGGCTATCCAGTTTTCCCAGCACCATTTATTGAATAAGGATTCTTTTCCCCAGTGTATGTTTTTCTCTGCTTTGTCAAAGATTAGATGGCAATCTGAGGATGGTTTTATATCTGGGTTCTCTTTATTGACTGTACATTTAAAATGTTTTTTAGTTTTTGAACCACATAAAAGGCACGAGATATTTTGGAAGTGATTTTAAAATTTATGACTCATATATCTAATTTTTAAATTTATGACTCAGGAGATTTGTAGATCCAGCAAACATCTGCCTGAGCAGATTATTTTTGTATTTTTAAACAATGTGTTTATTTTCCTTTTAATTTTTCTCAGCATTATAGCCTCATTATATATAAAGATGACTCATACAGGATATAAATGATAGAATTGGTTCAAGCAGTACAGCATCTGCCATTCCATTCTTTTTTAATAAAGAATTCAGAGCTTTGTTAAAAACAAATGGTATTGAAGTAAAGTTTGGTGAGTGATAAAAATATGAAATCTTTCTGCAATTGGCCATTGGCCCTAATAAAAAATTAAGCAAATATTATAAAGATTTAAATTAAATTAAAAGAAAATCACAGAATTTTTTTTTAGCCCTCAGATGTCTACAATTTCTGTTGAAGTTAATTTTCAAATAAAATAATGATTTAACTTATCTTCATGAATATCAAGCTTGAGAAATTTGGAAGACAACTTTCACCAGCATCATTTTTGATAACTAAATGACTGCAATAAAAGTTAAGAAAGAGATTCTTTCTATTAGTAAAGATATAAAAGTTATACTGTGCTATGTTTCTTAGAATAGGTAATATGGGGGAAAAGATATATAAATGTCTTTAATATGAATGGAAAACCTGTCTTTTCATAATTCTACATGTTTACTTAAGGCTTGGGAGAAAATCACTTGCAGTCAGTGTAGTGTACACCTAATAACTTCTAACAAGTTTACCACGCTGGAAATGTTCTTGCAGTTATTCGAAGTACTAGATATAAGTGAAAAATTACACCTTTTCTTCCACCTTCATTCTTAATGGCATTATTTGCTATATTCATTGTTAGTTGTTTAGAGAACTCATATTAATGAAAAGATTTTATTAAGAGTATGGGAGATGTTGCTAGGAGAATATCACCAGAACCCTGAATGCACAGGTACCAGGGATAAATCTTTGGATAAAAAAATCCAGAGTTATTAAAACCAAACCTACAGTTTTAAGAGTTTCTAATCTTAAAAAAAAACCAACTGAGAACATAGAAGAAATTCAACAGAAAACGAAAAATCTTCTTGCTAAATGATTCGGGCCTATGGAATGAGCTGCTTTAGGAAAGATGTATTTCATGACAGGTATGCTAATAATTGTTTACAGAATAAATAATTTATTAGCTATTAGAGAATCTATTAACCACAATCAGGTGAGAGAAGGGGAGAGCGGTACTCTCGAATAATTCAAATTGGTCTTGGAAATTTATGAAGTTAATTGAAACATATTTTCCTCTACATCAAAGGAATAAAACTGAGACTTCCACTTTCATTCAGAGATGCAGAGAGCAGGAAAGAGTGTCTCACCCACACCCTTACAATAAGAAAAAAGCTACATAAAATGCAAATTATAACTTTTCTTGAAGCCATCAGTGAACCAATGTTATTGGGCAGACAGTTAGCTGGGTATGTGGAGAGAAACAGACTCTTGGAGGTAGAAACAGGATTTGAACATTCATTGACTTGGGGCAGAAGCCACCCAATGCAGCCTAAGTCAGTAAAACAATTCGGATAGAATTTTTAGTGAGTTGCTAAAGATCAAGTGGGGGTTGGCCTGAGAAAGTGAAGCCCCTGAAGTCTGCAGAGGTAAGGGGGTTTGCACCTGTTGCCGCCAATTCCTCCATAAGGAATCAGGAATCTCAGGGAAGATTAGAGAAAAGCTCCGGAGTCCCACTGCTGCTGGCTGAAGGAGGAGAATAGTAACTACTGCTCAAGCTCAGCTCAAGACCAATCTCTCCTTTCTCACCTAAGAAACAAAAGTCTTCTCTCCAATGGGGAAGAGCAGTAAAAACTATAGTTTGAGGATGCTGGTGAAAACCCCTGCATCTGGGAAAGGAAGCCAGAAGGAAAGCTCCATGCCTCAGGGAAGACCAGGTGGGAGCACTCTACAGTGTTGCTGAAATCACATTACCTGTGTAATCATCGCCTCACCAGGTTGGTTCTTGGTTTCCAGGCAATAAGCACAGTCTGTTCAGGAAGGGTAGAAGGCACACAAATGGAAAGTGACAATGACCATTGCCAAATTTCTTATCATTAATTCTCAGTAATTTTATTTTGGTAAGATCTCCAGAAGTGTATATGTTGACATTAAAACAGAAAGATTAGTATGGTCCCTGTGACTCAACATAAACATTTTAATTCTATTACAGTATGTATTACAGTGTATATTATTATATAATATGTTATATGCCTATTTCTCCATCTTGTTTGTGAGCCCCCAAAGGACAAAGATTTAAATGTTTTTATCCCTTATACTTAACAATTTTCAAAAGACACTTTTATTTTCCTACAATATAGATTTATTTTTCATTTTAAAGTAAATAAAATCTTCAAAACATCTGAAACAATTACTCCCAATCTCATGATTTTAATGCAGCTATTTTTGCATGTTGTTTTCACTTCTTATTTATAAAATTCATATTTTATATGATTGGCATTTTGGGAATTCACTTATTCATTCACTTAAAAATAATTCATAAAGCACCTGCTATATGTCAGGCATTACTAAGCTAAATGCTGGGAATAAAATAGATGGGTCTGATGGCTAATTTTAGGTGTTAACTTGAATGGATTAAGAGATAACTAGAGAGCTGGTAAAGCATTACTTCTGGGTGTGTCTATGAGGGTATTTCCAGAGGAGATTGGCATGTGAGTTGGATTGAGGAGGGAAGATCCACCCTCAATGGGGGTGGGCAGCATCTACTCAGCTAGGGGCCTGGGTAGAACAAAAAGACAGAGGAAAGGTGAATTTTCTCTCTCTCTTCTCCTGGTGCTTGGACACCCTTTCTCTCCTGCCCTTGGACATCAGAACTCCAGGTTCTCTGGCCTTTGAACTCTAGGACTTGCACCAGTACCTGCAATCCCTCCCCCAACCTCTAACCGCCGCCCCACCCCCACGCCGGGTTCTCAGGCCTTTGACCTTGGACTGAGAGTTATAGTATCAATGCATCAATTTCCCTGGTTCTGAGACCTTTGGACTTGGACTGAAATGTGCTACTGATCATCCTGGGTTTCTAGCTTACGGGTGGCTTATCTGGGACTCCTCAGCCTCCATAATCATTTAGAGACAATTCCCCTAATAAGTACCCTCTCATCTATCTATCCATCCATCATCTATCTATCTACCTATCTATTTATACATCCTATTGGTTCTGTCTCTGGCAAACCTTGACAAATAAGGTGGGTAAAAGTGAATTCAATTCCTACCTTTCTGGAGCTTATGACTAGTGGGAGAAACTGATAGTCAGGAAATAACCATAAATAAGTGTAAAATTACCATTTTGATAAATGCTATGTATATAATTGGAAAATTTTTACCAGTGAAGAAATCAGCCATGTTGAAGAAATGCTGATCAAGCATAGATCTAAATGCTGAGCAGAAGTTAATTAAGTGGAAAAAAAAAAGAGTATTTTCAGGAGAAAGCAGCATCATTGTGTGAAAATGAATGGGATGCAAATAACGGGGCTCCAATCTATGTGTTTATATTTCTTCATCATAAGAAGGCATCCTTCCAGTTTGTCTTTCCTTAATGCTTCTTTTCCAATTCTTATTTCTTTCTCAAAAATATCAGATCTCTTCAGCTGGTGCTTAGTTTCTCCTCTAAGTCCTTCTTTCACAATTTGCCTCTTTGTCCTGTTCTTCCACATTTTTAGAAATTTTCAAATAAAACTTCTTCATTACTAATTTGATCTTTTAGCCATTGGCATATTTTAACCTTATCAAATGTACATTTTAATTATACTCATATATTATTTTACTTCCTTGAAAACTTTCCTTATCTTACTTTTCTCTCTATGGAATTTTTGCTTTTTTCCCACTATAATTTATAATTCCTGTTTAATAAATGTTGTTGGATTAAGGATGAACACTTATTCTGGATTCTTGGATTCTGCAGCAGATCAGATAATTTGCAATATCATTTTAAATGTTGCTCTTTCTTTTACTGCATATGTCACATTTATAAATATAAGTTTATTATAATTCATAACATTTTATAATTTAATTTTGTTAATATTCTTCTGCACCTTTAAAGTATAGGCTACACAGAGAAGTGTCCTTTTTTATTCTCACATTTCATTTTAATAGATAATTAACACTCAACAACTGTTAAATAAACAAATATTTAAGATGTTGCCTTTATTTTCTTTGCAGTCATTTGAAAAATAGCTTCATAATTTTCTTCTCTATAATTTTTACTGAGACAAGATCCCAATAGAGTTTATAGTGAAGCAAAATGGCACAGTAGGTATCTCCAGTTATCACCCCTTCACAGAAATACCGATTTAAACTATCCCTGTGTGAAATTACCTTCACAAGAGCTAAGGAAACATGATCATTCCAGTGAGGCTCTGAAGCCTCTTTGAACCACAAAAATGAGTAAAATCACAGTTGCATGCTAAGGGGACATATTCTCTGGACCACGGAGCCCCTGCTCCCAAGCCATTGCAGTAACCCATGTGGAAAACTTCCAAGGGAAAAACTCCCCTATGCTTGCTCGAGTTTCCACATTCTTGTGTACTCCCTGACCTTCTGCAGGTATCCTTGGTAATAAATACGGGAAAGAACTTAGCTGAGGAGGCCATTTTCTCCTTTAGACTTTGGTCTCTCCCCTTCTCTCTAAACACTATGTGTTTCGAGTAATTATTCCTTCACTACCGAGCACCGGAGTGAAAAGCTGCTGCTACAAGTGGTGACCCCAACACGACTCAGGAATCCGAGTGTCCAGTGATCCTTTTCGTGTTCAGTGATCCTTTTCCTCATCCAGACTACAAGGGGAATTATCCCTGTAAGGGACAGTCCCGCCTGCTGCTTTGGGAAAGGGACCAAGACGCGTAGTTCAGAAGGGGATTTCTAACATGGGGCCAGAGCTGACAAAAGATCAGCGAATCTATCTGTGCACTTTGCAGCAGCTCTTAAAAGCTGCTTGGTGTTCTGTCGAACCAAAAGCTTTACAAAAACTCTTACGTGCAGTAAGACAACATTGCCCCTGGTTCCCAGATGAGGGCACGTTAGATTTAGAACTCTGGGAGTAAGTAGGATGGTTTTTATGAAAAATTTCAGGGAGAGGATTCTGGTACCCCTTGCCGTGCTCACCACCTGGAGTCCGGTGCGAGCAGTGCTGACTCCCTTGCATGTTCCTACGGATTCTAACCCATTGGAGCCCCCTCCTCCTCCTCCACCCCTCCACCTTCTCTGCCAGAGGCCCCTCCAGGTATAGAATTCCCAGAGCCCGAGCCATTCTCATCACCCTTCCTGGCTCACCTAGAGGAACAGTTTCCACCTCCTCCCCCTCCTCTTGAGGGAGCCCTTTGTTCTTCTTCCAAACCGTCTGCTTTCCAACACTGTTTAAGAGAGGGGCAAAGCCAGGAGGAGGCATGCATTTTCCCAGCCGTATGATGTCATTGAGCGTCTCATTTCCTACCGTGTATATTTCACAAATGCCTTTAACACTGCTATAATGTCCCATCAGTTCTTTCGCGAAAGTGCTCGAACGCTTACTGAAGAGTTTCCCATTACCCAGAAACAAGCTCATCACATAATATGTGCCTGCTCAGCTTGTCAGGCTGTACAAGGTGTGCCTTTATCACCTGGGGTTAACCCTTGTGACTTTACTCCTAACTCTCTCTGGCAAATGGATGTTACTCATTTTCCTGCCTTCGGGCACCTTCGTTATCTATGTGTAACAGTTGACACTTACTCAGGAATGATCCATGCCACTCCGTGATCGGGTGAGTGTGCCTCGCATATTATCACTCATTTGTTAAACTCCATCACTTATCTAGGGCTTCCTCATACTGTAAAAACTGATAATAGACCCTGTTACACCACAGCTGCTTTCAGACCACTTTACAGGACTGGAATATTCGCCACACCGCTGGCATTCCACATAATCCTACTGGACAGGCAGTTGTTGAGTGGACCAAGAAAACCTTAAAAACATTATGTACAAAAACAAAAGGGGAGTACCTTGCCCCTCCATAACAAAGAGTAGCAAAAGCATTATGCACTCTCAAATTTTTGACTTTGTGCAGTCTCCAGCCGTCCTCCATTGTGGTCCTTCATCATTACACCCCCCTTTATAGACCCCAACCTGACCCACTACGGAAGGTGTGGGTGTGATGATGGGATTCTGCGGGAACTTGGGATGGCCCATTTGGTGTGTTAACATGGGGAAGAAGATATGTTTGTGTTCAAACCTCTACAGGTCCTGAGTGGTTCCCATCCAGACAAGTTCGCCTGTTCGTAGTTGGTCAACAGTTGCCCATTTCGACAGCAACCAGTTTGTATTATATCATTAACATTACCCTTCCAGCCTGGCATGTAAATTTTCTTTCCTACCACAATGTGACAACCTTTAATTTGACCTGTGTGCTGCCATTAAGATGGTAGGCTCAAGTATGGCTTCTAGTTAATCTGACCCGACCATGGCAGGATTCTTCTGCCTTTATGCCATTTGGCAGGCTTTTGGAAAGCTTCATGCTCCTTAGTTTCTGTTTACCTCAATTGCCTTCCTCATTTCAGCTATTGTGATTATAGCCACTGCCACCCTTGCTTCAGTCTCTTTAGAAGCTTCTATTCATACAGCTAAAGTTGTTAATGAAGTATTGACTAATGTCACTAAAGAAATGATTCAACAAACAGCCATTGACAAAGGTATTCTCATATACCGCCAAGCGCCGGAGGCGGCAGTAGAGTGGTTAGGTGGCCAACAGCAAGCTTTGTCTCTCTGACAAACATTGCCATGTGACTGCGGACACTCCCACCTTTGTGTAACTCCATTACCTTACGATCAGTCTCAATATTCTTGGGAAAAAACAAAGCTACACCTACATGGCGTTTTCAATGCCTCTTTGGAAAAGAGTGTTACTGACTTGACTTCTGAATTACAAAGACAATTAATTACCATTCAAAAGGAAACCCAAATGTCATATCTTCAGGATCTACGAAAGGATTTTTCCTGGCTAAATCCTAATAATTGGTTTTCAGGCCTCAACTTAACATATGTGGTTTACTGTTGTGATTCATCTTGTCACTTTCTGTCTCTTTAACTTTCTAGGATGGCGGATCTGCCAACTGATGACCTCCCAACGCCATCATGAAAAGACGCTGGCTGAAACTTACGTCTCTCTTTCTCCTACTCACACTGTGTCTCTAATTTTAGATAAACAAAAAGGGGGACATACGGGGGCTGGGCCTAGAAAAAAAGATGGATGGATGGATGGAAAGAATGTGAGCAGAGTGAATGAAGGGACAGGTGAAAACGCCTACCTGAAGCTGCTTGTTTGCTGTGTGCAAAGGTCAGCTGAAAACAGCTGACCATGTATGGATATTGTTTAAAAATTAAGCAAATGGCCCAGACCTTTGTCTACCAGCTAAGTCTTTGTTCTAAGAATTATTCCCTGACATCTGTACATCTTGTTCCTTATTTGAAAAGAGCTATGCTGGCTCGAGTTTCCACATTCTTGTGTACTCCCTGACCTTCTGCAGGTATCCTTGGTAACAAATACGGGAAAGAACTTAGCTGAGGAGGCCATTTTCTCCTTTAGACTTTGGTCTCTCCCCTTCTCTCTAAACACTATGTGTTTTGAGGAATTTTTTCTTTGCTACTGAGCACTGGAGCTAAAAGCTGCCATCACACACTCCCAGGCCAGCCAAGCACTCTTGTGCCTGCAACCCTTTGAGTTGCCCCCAGCAGACATGTCCTCAGGCCAGATGAGCAGTCTTATGCCTGTGCCTCAGACCTGAGAACAAAACCTGAAAGCCACTCCTGGCAGGCACTCCTCCAGGCTGGCTAATCAGCCATGCCTGTGCTCCCAGTGAAAGTAACAGCTCCATGGTTCCAACACCAGCAAGCTAGACTCCAAGTTGGCTGACTCACTGTGTGCCTGTACATGCCCCCAAATGAGAAATAACCTGGCAATTCCACCCAGTTTGTGACCACCATTGTTACAAACTCCCTCAGCATAGGGAACTGAGAGACTTGCAAACACCACTAGTCTAGATTACAGCCAAGTAAACTATTTGTATATGGATACTGTACTACTGTGTCCACCTAAAATGAAGGGAACCCCACTGAACCCAAATGTCAAGACTCATTCATAAAAATAAGGCTTTTCCTATGGCATCTACTCCATTAAATTGGAAGAGGTGACTTTTTCACCAGATGTGTAGAAACAAATGTAGGGACACATCAACCATGAAAAAGTGAGAAAACATGTCAACTACAAAGGAAAACAATAATTCTCCATTAGCAGACCCCAATCATATGGAAATGTGAAATGCCAGAAAAAAATTCAAAGTAATAATCTTAAGGAAACTCAGTGAGATAAAATAGAATACAGATAGACAATTCAACAAAATCAGAAAAACGATTCATGGTTTGAATGAGAAATTCAACAAAGAGATAGACGTAAAAAGAACAAAACAGAAATCCTATAGCTGAAGACTTCAATGATTAAAATAATAACTATAATGAAGAACTTCAACAACAGAGTAGACCAAGCAGAAGAAAGGCTTTCTGAACTTGATGACAGGACTTTTGAAATAGCATGGGAAGACAAAAAAGAAAAGAAAAGAAACAAGAATAAAAATGAATGAAGAAGGCCTACAGGATTTATGAGACACTATTAAATGAACAAATATTTGTATTATGGGCATTCCAGAAGGAGAAGACAAGGGAAAAGATGAGGAAAATATATTTAATGAAATAATAACAAAAAACTTCCTAAGTTTTGAGAGAGAGATGGACATCCCAGTACAGGAGGCTCAAAGAATCCCAAATAGACTCAATGAAACAGGTCCTCTCTGAGGTATATTGTAGTCAAATTGTCAAAAGGCAAAGGCAAAGAAGGAATTGTCAAAGCAGCAAGGAAAAAGGTCAAGTCACATAAAAGGAAATTCTCAATAGACTAACAGCAAGTTTCTCAGCAGAAACCTTACAGGCCATGAGAGAATGGGATAATATATCCAAAATACTGAAAGAAAAAAAAAAGAATATGTTTAGCAAATCTATGTTTTGGAAATGAAGGATAAATAAAATCTTTCACAAAAAAGCAAAACCAAAGGGAATTCATTACCACTGGAGTGACCTTACAAGAAATGTCCAAGAGAATCTCACATCTGAATGTGAAAAGAGGATAAACACCATCATGAAAGCATGAAAAACAATAAAACTTACCGGTAGAGCCAACAGACAAAGGAGAAAGAGAAAGTAACTAAACCTTATCACTACAGAACACAACCCAACTGAAAAAATAGAAAAGAGAGGAGGCAAGAAACAAAGGATATCCAAAACCACCAGAAAATAATCAATAAAATGTCAGGGATAAATCCTCACCTTTCAATAATAACACTGAATGAAAATGAATCAAATTCCCTATTTAAAAGATGTAGACTGGCTGAACGAATTAAAAAAGCAAAAACAAAAACAAGACCAAATAATATGCTGCCTACCAGAAACTCAATTCATCTGTAAAGACAGACATAAACTAAAAGTGAGGGGATGGAAAAAGATATTTAATGCAAATTGAACCAAATGCTTACAGGAGTAGCTACACTTATATCAGCCAAAACCACTAACCACCCATATGGTGGTTTTCCCCAAATTTCTGTTGTATGATTAATGAATCTTTTCTCAGGTCTATAGCCTAAGAACAGGCTAATATATATAACTTCCAGGCCAATTCCCAGATTTTAGTAACATTTATGTTATGGGACTTTGCTATGCTCAAATATACTTTCTCTGATCCTGTGTCTTTATGTCTATCAAGAGATCCTAGCATCACATGTGGAATTTTTTTAAAGGAGATATCTAAGCTGCATGATGGATTTTTGATTCAGAATCTCTGGAGTAGGTCTATGATCATATTTCTTTTTTTTTTTTCAGCATATTATGGGGGTACAGATGTTTAGATTACATATGTTGCTCTTGCCCCCCCGCCAAGTCAGAGCTTCAAGCGTGTCCATCCCTTGGATGGTGCGCATCGCACTCTTTGTGTATGCATATACCCGTCCCCTCCTCCCCCCTCTGCCCTCCCTCCTGCCCAACATCCAATAGATGTCATTCTTATATGTGCACTTATGTGTTGATCAGTTAATACCAATTTGATGATGAGTACATGTGGTGCTTGTTTTTCCATTCTTGGGATACTTCACTTAGTAGAATGCATTCCAGCTCTATCCAGGAGAATATAAGAGGTGCTATATTACCATTGTTTCTTAAAGCTGAATAGTACTCCATGGTATACATATATCACATTTTATTAATCCACTCATGTATTGATGGACACTTGGGTTGTTTCCACATCTTTGCAATTGTGAATTGTGCTGCTATAAACATTCAGGTGCAGGTGTCTTTTTTATAGAGTGTCTTCTGTTCTTTTGGGTAGATGCCCAGTAATGGGATTGCTGGATCAAATGGTAATTCTACTTGTATCTCTTTAAGGTATCTCCATATTGATTTCCACAGAGGTTGCACTAGTTTGCAGTCCCACCAGCAGTGTATGAATGTTCCTATCTCTCCGCATCCACGCCAACATTTATTGTTTTGGGACTTTTTGAGAAAGGCCAGTCTCACTGGAGATAAGTGACATATGATCATATTTCTTTCTTAAAAAAAATGTCACAGTCAATTCCGATACAAAAAGAATCCTTTAACCAACTGAGAATAAAAAAACTACAACCCCTGACATTCATTGTAATGGGGTAGATGCTACTAGAAAATACAATATTTGAATATTTGTTTTCATTCACTCTTTTTCTTCTGCTGCTTATAGAGATGTGAAATATCTTTTTGTGTACCAACACTAAACAAACAAACAAAAAAACATGTAATAATGTGATAGCTGATATATTATCTGGCATAGATTTTACTTCTCCCAGATAATAGGCAGATGGAATGAAGTCACAACTTTTAAATGAGTATTGCTCTCTCAAGTCAAAGTCAGTATTGCTTAACCCATTTCCATAGGTCCAATAGAAACTTAATGCATTCTGCAATATCTTGTCTGACAATCTCAGCTTGCAAATATTTGAATATCTCTATTTCTTCAGCAGTTTTTATGGGAAATTGGAAGAAGATGCATTAGTATTGCTAGTCAAACACAATTTCAAATTACAAATTTAAAATTCTGTGAATTATATGATTTAACATAAATAACAGATATCATAATAGCATAAATCCTCCATCAGGCTAAATTTCAGGCCTGAGTAATATGGTCCAAATTGGTTTTAAAAAAAAGACATCAGGCTTTTCTCCTTATTAAGCTATTAATCTCTCTTGTCTACTTTTTTTTTTTTTTTTTTTTTTTACCTTTACCCAAACTCTAGTCACTGGGTTTATTAAGAGTTACAAAGACCTGAGAAAATACTTTTTCTCTATTACATACTGATGATGCTTCTTGCTTTAAATTTGTGTGGATCATATATTCTAATCTTGACACAAATTCCTAACTTTACCATAACAATCAGCACTCCCATTCCTTTTTATTTATAGCTTGTTTTATTATAAATTCATAGGCTTATTCATTGTTCCATCGTAAGTAAAGAATGTGGGAATTCTCAATGAAAAGAGCAGGAATTACTCAAACATAATGTCTTATTGAATCGATATAAGGTTGGTCAGAAACACAGCAACAGAATTGGTTTTCTTTCCCCCTTAAGCACATGTTTCACTGTCCGCTCCAGCAGAAGGTACAAAATATCCATTGTTATTTAAGGATTCCATATTAGCCTCATCTGTGACATTTTTTTCATTTTCTGGTGGCTTGGTATCTTTTCCTTCATACTTTTTCTTCATGGCCCAAATCAATACAATATATAAAAGAAGTGCTGGGAATCTTAAGAATATATTCATTCCAAAGTATAACTTTCTGTGAAAAGAAAAATAAAGAGTAGATTATCATTTTAAATTGTGCGGAACTTACAATGTTTCTCTACAGTATATAGACTTTAAAGGAAAAAAATTGAAATTATACACAGAAATAGCTAGAAGACAGCAATTCCAGTGATCCCTTTCATTGGGATATAAGAATATTTTATTATTTTGGAAGTATTATGAAGCCACAGAAACTAAACTCCAACTGTCTCTAGCCTCCCTTGTGCAGGAGGAAAATGCACAACTTTAGCCCCTCGAGCCATCTTGTCTCACTTAACAGGGAGGGGGAGAAACTGAGAAACATGATTGAAATTCACAGTCCAGAGGTACTGGCTCACTAAAAGATTGGCACCTAATCATAGGACTATAGAATGCTACCTCTCCTCCAGTACCCTACACCACACTACTAAAGGCTTGTTTATAGCAGTGCCTTTTAGCTAATACATTGTGTCTGGCTGTCAAGAAAAAGCTATAAGTCATACTAAAAGGCAGAAAACACAGTTTGAAGAGAATGATTAAGTCTTAAAACCAGGTCCAGATATGTCGGGAATGTTAAAATTATCAAAATGGGAATTTAAAACAACTGTGATTAATATGCTAAGGGCTATAATTGATGAAGTAGATAGCATGCAAGAAGAGATGGGCATTGTAAGCATAATAAGATAAAAATTCTAAGAATCAAAGAAAAATGCTAGAGATCAAAAACTCTGTAACAGAAATGAAGAACGCCTTTGATGGGCTTATAGGTACATAGGACGCAGCCAAGAGAAGAATCTCTAAGTTTAAGGATATCATAATAGAAGCTCTCAAAACTGAAAAGCAAGAGAAATGCACTGAAAAACAAAACAAAATATCCAAAAACTTTGGGACAACTACACAAGCGTGTGTCATGGAAATACTAGACAGGGAAGAAAGAGAGAAAGAAACAAAAGAAATATTTGAAACATTGTGACTGAAAATTTTCTTTAAATGAATGTCAGACACTAAACCACAGATTTAAGAAGCTCAGAATAAAGAGGTACAAATGCCAGAAAAATTACACTTAGGTTTGTTATTTTCAAACGACAGAATATCAGAGACAAAGAAAACATCCTAAAAGAAATAAGAAGGAAAAATAAACCTTATCTATAGAAGAATAAAAGATTACATCAGACTTTTCTTCAGAAACCATGTAAGCAAGAAGAGAGTGGAGTGAAATATTTAAAGTGTTGAGAGAAAAAACCACCACCCTAAAATTCTGTACCTTGTGAAATTATCTTTCAAAGTGAAATAGAAATGAAGACATTCTCAGAAACAAAAATTGAGGGAATGTTTTGCCAATTGACCTGCCTTGAAAGAAATGTTAAAAGAAGTTCTTTAGATAGAACAGTTCAGAAACTTGAATATACATAAAAAAGGGAGGAGCATCAGCAAAGAAATAAGTAAAGGAGAACTGAAAACCTTTTTTATTCTAAGGTGATCTAACGGATAACAGTTTGTTCAAGATAATAATGGTAACAATGTGATTATATATATGCTTATATATATGTTTATATATGCTTATGTATAAGTGAAATGAATGACAGCGATGACATAAGGGATAGGAAGGAAGAATGAGGGTTACTTTGCCATTATAAGGTGCCCATACTACGTGTAAAGTGATATATTGTTATTTGAAAGTGAACTTGGGTTATTTGTAAGTGTATATTGCAAACTCTAGGACAATCACTACAATTTTTCTTAAAAAGAAGTACAGCTAATAAGTCAAGAAAGGAGAGGAAATGTAATCATGTAAAATACCCAAATAAAACCACAACAGAGAGAAAAACAGTAAAAGACAAAAATAGGATCAAAGAACAACCATAAAAAAAAGAAAATAGTAACAAGTGTGCTCAATACTAATCCAACTATATCAGTAATTACTTCCAATGTCAATGATCAAAAAGTACCAATTAAAAGACCAAGATTGATTGAGGATTGAAAAGACAGAATCAAACCATATGTAGTCTATAAGAGACCCACTTTAAATATAAAGACACACATAAATGAAAAGTAATTGGATTAAGAAAGATATACAATGCCAATACTAATCAAAAGAAAATAGGAGTACCTATATTAATTTCAAACAGATCAGACTTCAAAGCAAGGAAAGTTATCAGGGATTTACATAATAATAAAGGAGTCATTTCTCTTATTATTCTTTAAAAAGATGTAAACAATTCTTAACATGTAAGCACTTAAAAACAGAGTGTCAAAATACATGAGGAAAAAAATAATGGAACTTCAAGGAGAACTACAGTTAAGTCCTCACTAAATATATTTTTTTAAGATGTTCTTTTTTTATTATTCAGGACACTATGGGGGTACAAATATTTTGGTTACATGTAATGCGTTTGCCCCTCCCAAGCCAGGGCTACAAGCATGTCCCTCCACCATACAGTGTGTTCTGCTTCCATTAGTTGTGGGTTTACCCCCACAACACCCCCCACCTGACAGGCACCCAACAAGTATCACCTTAGTGAACACCTTAGTGTTGGTCAGTTAGTACCAATTTGATGGCGAGTGTATGTGTTGCGTGTTTTTCCATCTTTGTGATACCTCACTTTGAAGGAAGGGCTCAAATCTCTACCCAGGATAATATAACAGCTTCCAGATCACCATTGTTTTTTGTAGTTGAATAGTATCCCATGGTATACTATTATACATTTTATTAATCCACTCTTGTATTGATGTGCACTTGGGTTGTTTACTCATTTTTGCAATTGTGAATTGTGCTGCTATAAACATTCGAGTGCAGATGTCTTTATTACAGAGTGTCTTTTTTTCCTTTGGATAGATGCCTGGTAGTGGGATTGCTGGATCAAATGGTATTTTTATTTTTAGCTCTTTGAGGTATCTCCAAATTACTTTCCACAGGGGTTGTACTAATTTGCAGTCCCACCAGCAGTGTAAGAGTGTTCCTGTCTCTCCACATCCACATCAGCATTTGTTGTTTTGGGACTTTTTGAGAAGGGTCATTCTCACTGGAGTTAAGTGAGATCTCATTTTAGTTTTTATTTGCATTTCCCTAATGATTAGAGATGTTGAGCACTTTTTATATGTTTGCTGGCCATTAGTCTGTCTTCTTTTGAAAAGTTTCAGTTCATATCCTTTGCCCATTTATTGATGGGGTTTTTTGATTTTTTTTTCTTGTTGATTTTCTTAAATTCTATATAGATTCTAGTTATCAGCCCTTTATCAGATGTGCAGAAAGAAAATATTTTCTCCCATTCTGTAGGTTGTCTATTTGCTCTAATGAGAGTTTCCTTGGCTGTAAAAGAAGCTTTTTAATTTGATTAGGTCCCATTTGTTTATTTTTGTTGCTGCAGTGATTGCTTTGGAAGTCTTCTTCATAAATTCTTTGCCTAGGTGGATGTCTAAAAGAGTCTTCCTGACATTTTCTTCCAGAATTCTTAAGGTTTTATGCCTTAGGTTTAAGTCTGTTATCCATGGTGAGTTGAATTTTGTGAGAAGTGAGAGGTGGGGATCTAGTTTCAATCTTCTACATGTAGATATCCAGTTTTGCCAGCACCACTTATTGAATAGAGATTCTTTTCCTCAATGTATATTTTTGTCTGCTTTGTCAAAGATTAGATGAAAATATGAGGTTGGTTTTATATCTGGGATCTCCATCCTATTCCAAAGGTCTATATCTCTGTTCTTGTGCCAGTACCATGCTGTTTTGTTTGCTATAGCCTTGCAGTAAATTTTGAAGTCTGACAGATTGATGCCTCCCAATTTGTTTTTTGCTTAAGATTGCTTTGGCTATACGAGGTCTTCTCTGGTTCCAGACAAAGCACAGAATTATTTTTCTAAATCTGTAAAGAATGATGGTGGTATTTTGATAGGGATTGCATTAATTCTGTAGATCACTTTAGGTAGTATGGACATCTTAACAATATTGATTCTACCAATCCATGAGCATGGTAGGGATTTCCATTTGTTTATCTCTTCTGTAATTTCTTTTCTCAGTGTTTCATAGTTCTCCCTACATATGTCTCTCCCCTCCTTTGTTAAATATATTCCTAAGTATTTAATTTTCCTTGATGCTATTGTGAAAGGTGTTGCATCTTTGATTTGATTTTTAGCTTGACTGTTATTGGCGTATATGAATGCCACTGATTTGCGTGCATTACTTTTGAATCCTGAGACTTTACTGAATTCATTTATCAATTCCAGGAGTATCTTGGTTGAATCCTTGGGATTTTCTAGATATAATAGCATATCATCAGCAAAGAGTGAGAGTTTGATCTCTTCTTCCCCCATTCAGACACCCTTAATTCCCCTCTCTTGTCTGATTGCTCTGGCAAGGACTTCCAGAGCTATCTTGAATAGAAGTGGAGATAGTGGGTAACCTTGTCTGGTTCCTGTTCTAAGCAGGAATGCCTTCAATTTTTCCCCAATTCTGTATGATAATGGCTGTGGCTTTATCATATATGGCCTTAATAATTTTAAGGAATGTGCCATCTATGCTTATCTTGTTAAATGATTTTATTATAAAAGTGTGCTGGATTTTGTCAAATGCATTTTCTGTGTCTATCGAGAGAATCATATGGTCTTTGTTCTTGTTTTTATTTATATGGTGAATTACATTTATAGATTTGAGTATGTTGAACCAGTCTTGCATCTCTGGGATAAAGCCCACCTGGTCATGATGAATTAGTTTTTTGATGTGCTGTTGGATCTGGATTGCTAAGATTTTGTTGAGGATTTTTGCATCTATATTCATGAGGGATATTGGTCTGTAGTTCTTTGTTTGTTTGTTTTTTCATTCATTTCCTGTATTATTCTTATGGCTTCTTTGTGCTGGGTTTCTATTTTCTCTTCAATTCCACTGAGTTTTCTTACAATCCATATTCAGAATTCTTCCTCTATCATTTCAATCGTTTCATTTAAATTAGTATCCATTTTTAAGGATCTAATGATTTCTTTTAGGGTGACTTTTCTCTCTGATCTTTCGTGTTTCCTGTATTCTTTTGCCGGTTCTTTCTCATCAGCCTACTTGGTCAAGAACTGGTAGTGCTAGCACTGGTTTGTGCTTCTGACTTCAAGCCCCAAGGGATGTTCCCTGACAGTGGTGGGAAGAGGTGAGCTGGGCTTATATTGCCTTACAGGTATTTTAGCAAGTTGGATTACCTCTGATCTGTTGTCTTCACCTCTTGCCAAGGGAGATTAGTGAGTTTGGTCTCCCAGCTTAAGTTCCCAGGTGGTGGATCACACTTGCATGTATGACTCCACTGTCCTCTAATAGCTTGAGATGGAGGGCACTGTGTTAAGCTATAGGGTTACCCTCTCTGTCATTGGTTGTAGATTGCATGGAGGAGCCAGTTATTGAGGTAGTCTGAAGCCTCTATGTTAGTCTCTGGTCTCCCGGATGAAGAATACAAATGCCCTGATCTTTAGGAAGGGTCTTGCCAGTCCCAAGGGTTACTTGGACTCTATTTCCCCTTAAACTAAGGGCAAGAGAGATCTCAGCTGATGCCTGCAGGCGTGTGTGTGTGTGTGTGTGTGTGTGTGTGTGCGCGCGCGCGCGCGTGCATCTGTGGTTGCTTGACCTGCAGCTAAGGGGAGCCACTAATATGTTATTCAGGGCTCTTTCACCATGCTTGGGAGGGTGCTCCTGCTGGGAGGGGTCAATTGGTGAAATTGCTAAGGTCTCTGACCAGGATTTTTCTTCCCTTCTACAGTTCCCACTGTTGGCAGCCGCCAGGATGTGGAGAGCAAGCCCTAGAGTTATGTCCTTATTCGATGACCTAAGCCTGTCCTGCGGGATGAATCAATGGGCTGTCAATTACTGTACATTGTGCAGATCTCAGAGATTCATACCAGTCACACAGTGAAAGCAGCTTTTCTCACTCCTCCTTACCTTCAAGGCAGAGCCTGCCATGTCCAGCGCAAAAGTCACTGGGATAGAGGAGGGTGTTGCCCGACCTCCAAGAGCACCAGTGTCTAGGGATCTCACCGATGGGTGCTTCCCACTGCTGGGGAACTAGCGTTTGGGGGAAGCACTCAAGTTTGCCCACTGACACAGGCCCAGCTAGCCAAATCAACGGGTTGGGGACAGAGTAAGCGGTTTATCTCACTTCTCCCACCTCCAAGGCAGAGCCCACCACACCTGGCTTGAAAGTCCCTGGGCTGGTGGAGGGGTGCTGCCCAAAACCATAGCACACCACGGCATCTGGGTTGTGAACCCCCAAAATGGCAGCTTCCCATCTGCAGAGAGTTAGCGCTAGGATGGCTGCTCAAGAGTTGGCAGATGCCAGTTCAGCTGGCTGAATCAACAGGACCCCCGCTGTCTCTTGTGTGTCACAGTCCCACAGCTGTCCAACAAAAAATCTTGCTCTTTCTGTCTCGCCCTGAGCTGGCTCAATCGTCAGCAGTTTCCAGGGGCAGAGCCCCTTTTTCAGTGTTCACCTCCTTTGTTCTGGCCCCACTAACCGCCAGAGTCGAGGCTCCTGTCTCCAAATTCCCTCGCCAGGTCCCGGAAAGTGATCACTCTGACCAGTCCCTCCCCCGCCCAGTGCAGTCCCAGCACAGAGCACTGGGTAGTTCAATATGTTTCCCGCTATTGTCGCCTCTCCATAGAGCCTGCTGTCTGGTGCCACAACTCTGCACCGACTTCAGGCATGTCCCTGTCCGAGTGGGTGTGGAGGTCAGTGGGGGAGCTGGCCGTCGTCCTGTGGGTCAGATCGCACTGCGCTCATTAGCCAGGCCGGCAGGGCCATCCCGCGTTCTATTCTCTACTGTTTATCTCACCCTCTCCGGACTTTGTGATTGTATCTCCCATTCAACTTTCCCCCGCCCTGCATTGCATGTCCCAAATAGTGGAAACTTTATGAAAGAAAGGATGTATGAGCTAAGCCTGAAGCATGTCCTGGAAGTCAGAAGCCTAACACCTGTCTTAATTGGCTAAAATCAAGGAGTTCACAGGGCTGCATTCCTTTCTGGAAGCTCTAGGAAAGAGTCTGTTTCCTTGCCTTCTCCTACTTCTTAAGGCCACCTACATTCCATGGCTCCTGGCCACTTTATGTCATCTTCCAGGCCAGCGAACACTAGGCTGAATCCTCATGTCACATCACTCTGACTCCTGTTCTACCTCCCCATTCCATTTTTTAGGATCCTTGTGGTTATATTGGGCCCAACCAACTAATATTCTTATCTTAAGGCCAGCTGATTAGCAACTTTATTCCATCCACAACCTTATCATAGCACATTTACAGTTCCAGGGATTAAGACCTAGATTATGTTTAGGGAGCTGTTTTTCTGCATGTTGCAGACATCAATCCACAGATTTCAGAAGCTCACTGATTTTTAAGAAGGATAAATTAAAAGAAATCTATACCTAGACACTTCATAGTGAAACTGCCGAATACCAAACAGAAAGGGAAGATATTTAAGAAATCTAGACAGAGAAGACAGATTTCTTTAAAGGAACAAGAGAAACAGGTAACAGCTAACTTATTACAGCAAAACAGAAATTAGAAGACAGTAGAATGTCTTCAATGTGCCAAGAGAAAACAACTGTCAATTTAGAATTCTCTACCCTGTAAATACGTCTTTTAAGGATAAGATTGAAATAAAGATATTTCCAGAAAATGAAAATTGACAATTTGCAGCTAAAAGACGACACCAAAATATATCTTTAAAAATCTACTTTAATCAGAAGCAAAGTAACACTAGATGAAACCCAAGATGAAAGAAGGAATGAAGAGCAAAGAAAGTGGCAAATATATGGGGAAATACGATTCTTTAAATCTTAATAATAATGTCTTGTAGGGTTGGGCATAACTTAAAGTACATAAGAATAACATATGTGTTTGTGAGTGTGAGTGAGTGTGTATAATAGTGTCACAAAGGTCTTCTTTGTGGTATAGCAAAAGTTTAGATATCATAATATTTGCCTAACAAGAGGAATTAGTTAATATGTCAATTTAACATTAAAAAAAATTAAAAATTTGGCCAGGCGCGGTGCCTCACACCTGTAATCCTAACACTGTGGGAGGCTGAGGTGGGAGGATCACTTGAGTTCAGGAGTTCAAGTGACCAGCCTGAGCAAGAGCAAGACCCCATCCCTACTAAAAAAAAAAAAAAACAAAAAAAAAAACAAAAAACAGAAAGAAATTAGCTGGACCACTAAAAATATATAGAGAAAAAATTAGCCGGGCATGGTGGCGCATGCCTGTAGTCCCAGCTACCTGGGAGGCTGAGGCAGAAGGATCACTTGAGTCCAGAAGTTTGAGGTTGCTGTGAGCTAGGCTGACTCCATGGCACTCTAGCCAGGACAACAGAGTGAGACTCTGTCTCAAAAAAAAAAATAAAATAAATAAATTCCATTTTAATTTTACCTAAACTTTCACTAAAGGAAAGGAACTAGTATGGCTAAAAAATGGTTTTAAGGTTCTATTCTTACTGAAATCAATATAAAGCCTTGCAAAATGTGTTATGTAAGTACTGGGACTTGGTGGTAATTGTTTTGAAGAAATTTTAAGGAGCATCTCACCACGTGTCCTGGACATGAATGATGATTTAAATTTAAAATGGACCATTTCTTAAAGTCGATAAGTTAAATTTATTAAGTTTCTGATTGGTAAATTTGTTTCTGCACTTTTAGAAAATATCTCCCCAATGGGAGATTTGAATTTTAAAAAACTTTATGGAAATGTCTGGAAGGTAGTGAATGCTGCTTCAGTAGGAAAATTATAGAAGAAGCTGGATCACTATTTATTGGGGATGTTAGTGAATTTACATATCAAATAGAAGAAAGTATTTTTAGTAAATTTGATCCAGGGAATTTTCTCCAGAGATCCATCTTGAACTAAAAAACTTACCCCACTTCACATAAATGATAGCATGCTCTATGGACACTAGTCATGCTTTTATTTCACATAACAATATATATTGAAGAGAGTCCCATATCAGTAAATAAATAGGTTTTTCCTTCTTTTTTTAAGATCCCAGAATATCAATTTGTCTACATGTACCATTATTTATTTAATTGGTCCCCTATTGAGAGACATTTAGGTTGTTTCCCATATTTTACTATTATAAACAATGCTGTAATACACATGTGTATAATCTCATGTATGTGTCATTTTATGTATTTGAAAACATAGCTCTCTGTAGCTATAAATTCCTAGAAGTACTGCTGCTGGCTCAAAGTTACATACTTTTGCCAACACAGTACATAATCAGCATTTTAGATTGCTGATAATCTGGGTGGGTTTTAATTGTAATCCTGTTATTATTAATGAATTTGACCATTTTTTGTATGTTTCATAGGCACTAGTGATTCTTTTTCACTGGAAAATGATTATTTATTTTTTTAATAAACCTTATTTTTTAGCATCAATTTTAGCTTTACAGAAAAACTGTGCAAAGTATGGAGGATTCTCATATACTCCTTGCCCTGCCCATGAGATTTCTCCTATTATTAATATCTTGCATACGTGTGGTACATTTGTTATTAATACAATTGATGAACTAATATTAATATATTATTAAGTCCATATTCTACATTAGAGTTCACTTTTCATGTTGTACAGTCCTGTAGGTTTCACAAATGCATAATGTCATGCATCCACTATTATAATATCATACAGAAAAGTTTCACTGCGCTAGAAATGCCTTGTGATCCACCTATCTATCCTTCCCTCCTTCCCACTGAGCCCCTGGAAACCATTGATTGATCTTTTTGTTTTCTTTATAGTTTTGCCTCTTCCAGAAGATCGTAGTTGGAATCAGACAATCCGAAGCTTTTTTGACTGCTTTCCTTCGCTTAGCAATACACATTTAAGTTTCCTTCTTGCCTTTTTGTAGGTTGATAGTTATTTTTATTGCTGAATAACGTTCCATTGTATGAGCGTACCCTAGTTTGCTTATCCTTTCACCTATTGAAGAACATCTTGGTTGCTTCAATTTTTTCACATTCAAGTGCAGCTTTTTGGGTGGACATGTTTTCAACTAATTGAGGTAAATACCTGGAGGCATGATTAGTTAATCAACTAATAAGCCTATGTTTTGCTTTGTAAGAAACTTCCAGATTGTTTTCCAATCTACCCATACCAATTTACATTCCCACCAAAGAAGTGAGAATTCCTGTTGCTTCATGTCCTTGTCGGATTATAGAAACATTTTTTTCCCTTTTGTTTCCTCATTGACTCATGACCAGAGCCCCAGGTGGTCATTTTATGTCTTCCTAGAGAAGCCAGAGGCAATTGAATATGTGTGTGTGGGGGAGGGGGGGAAGAAGGAACATTATTTTAGCATGAGGAGAGTTTTGGAAACAAAACAGATCTGAGTAAAAATCCTAACTATTTTTCTTTTAGCTGTATGATTTTTGTACGAGTTATTTATTACCCTTGAATCTTAGTTTCTTCATATTTAAGGGAAAAGGAGAAAATATCCGTGTCCTATAATTTCTGAGTATTAAAATGAGATACCAGATTTTCTGATATAATATTGAATAGAAAATAAATATTCATTAAATGGTGGCTGTCATTATTAATATTATTACATTGAAAATTATATCATTTAAAATTAATGTAGTCAAAGGGAAAAATCAATTAATGAAACGTATTTATGACAACTTACCCAAATAATGTAGAGTTATACATCCTGCAAGACCCTTGTTTCCCACAGCTGTTCATGGACCACTTCATACATGTTCTATCAATCAGAACCCCAAAATATATTGGAGCTAGCATTCCTCCTACAACATGAGATTAGAAGATGTCAATCCAAGGAACATTTTTTCCTTAGAAAAATATGGCTAGGTGACATTTCATATTCATACATTTTGGATTAAGTAAAAGTTAATGATTTTGGAGAACTCTTCTCTCTGTTTGGCCTAAATCTACCCCCAAATCAAAATTATTAGGAATCTCAAAGGCTTAACTTATATGATAATATTATAGACATTTTTTATCTACCCTTCAAACACACATGGGGAAGAAGGAACATTATATGCCTATACACTCTGTTCTTCTTACAGTAATATTAACATAAGCTTGATTGGTAAAAATGAGAACATTGTTAGTAAAATATGGAAGTTACGTTGGTTCATATATAATTTTTCTTAGGCAAGAGGAGCTCAAATAGTGAAAGTAGAATTACAACTTTATGGGGAAAGGAAAAAAATCTCTCAGTTCAACTGCTGTAAAGGCAGGAGTTTTTCCAAAACTATTTTAAGTGAGTGCTTATACCAGGACTCCCTTCTCAAAGAAGTGTAGGCCCACCTTCAGAGAGGGCTCAGCTCTTGGCAGGTTATACTTCTTTCTGGGTTAAGAGGTCTGCTTTCCCCTTCTTTGTGTCATCAGAGCCCACAACCCAGAATTTTCTCTCCATTGATTTTGTGCATTTTTAATACCTCCTGAAGTCGCCAATGGGGTTTGGGGTGCTAAATTTTGTTTCTATTAGTGTTCTGATCACATTGATGCATATGTTTTCAGTGGTCTGTCCCTAAGCCAATTTTTATTTGTAGCAATTTTTATGTTGCAGAATGCTAGGCTTTTCAGGAACATATATGTTGTTTATAGTACAAGTGTCTATCTGCTCTTACTCCTATTTTAATAAACTCTAAGATTGACTCCTCGTTCTAAGCATAGGTAATTTGATCAAAATTTTGAGGGACATGGTAGTAGAGATCTATCCTTCACATGGTAGAACTAAAGTATTCATGATTTTACTTTGCTCTTTTTTGTATTGTGATAAATGATTTTCAGATTTTATTTTGTCATGTAAAAAATGATGGGGATTCATATATTACAATTTTACTGATTCCATGTACTTTTAATCAGTCTCAATTTTCTGAGAGTGAGAAATCTTTAGAATGACAAGGGACTGGTGTCTAATGCCAACGCATCTGAGGAAAATTGGTACTGAGAAAATGGGTGAGAAATTTGCAGGTTTCAAAAAAGAAAAATCACAGCCACCCTTTGAAAAATAAAAAATATATGCCAAAAACTTATTTTCTTCACATAATGCCACTGTTTTGAACACAATGAATTAAATGCTCTAAGTAACAAACTTGGTCTTAATTACTAGAATTTTAAAATTCTAATAACCTATATTATAAATACATTTTTCAGTTTAATACACTATATAAGCCTTCCGCAATTTATGCATATATTGTATTCAAGATAATCATTGTAAATTGGAATTTTGATGCTCAGTATGTATTTTTTCCGTAGAAGCATTTAGGTTCCATTGCGCCACATATTGGACATGTGAAAATAGGATGCCCACAATTAGGATGGCAAAATTTATTTTTTTATATTTTATGCTGCTAAAAGAATTTCTCTCATTCTCATAGTCCCATTTCAACATATCAGAAGGAGTACTAACTATCCAGATTCTATTTTTAGCTTCTGTAGCCTAGGTTCTAGGAGTGAGGCGTCTTCATTGAATATGGAGGTAGAAATCTGCCAGGATGTGCAGAGGCTGGAAGATTAGAGATACACAAAAGAGAACGCTAGGAAGAGAGCTGATGGGATCCTACAGCACCTCATTTTCTTCTTTCTCTTATTCCTTTTATAGTTCTTTTTTGCCTTTGAGGATCTGTGACCTTCACCCCAAATACACTTCTTAGACAACCTCTCCATTGTAATCGGGCCGTAGAATTGTACTTCGTTTCTTTGCTTACAAGAGTCCCAGGGATTGATCTCTCCCACTTCCCTTTCCTTCTGCTGTCTGTGGTTGCCTCTGGGCCATAATCAATCCTCTGCCCCATCTCTAGATTAATGATTTCTATTTCCCATAAATAAGCATATCATGTTTATAGCTCTTTCAAGGGGGTTAGGTTAGAAGTTGTTTAACAATAGCAGGCATCTGTATGATAAAAATGGCAAATGGCAACAAGGGAAAAAGAGTAATTTCCTAAATTCTTTGCTCATCACCTTTGAATATTTAGAAATAGGCCTTTAGCCCCTGGAGTCTACAGTCCTACTGTTTGCAAACATAAATCACAATTTCCTGAGCTTTCTTTTATTCAAAACACTCTCTTAATCCAAGATGCCCAGTTCTAGAGTCTGAGTTCTCATTTTCTTTTGCATTTTTAACTACTGATAAAGGTTATCTGCCCATCCTTCCAGAACTAGGCAGTGGGAAGTGGCAGTTAATGTCAGCTTCTGCTGTTTTGCACCTCAGCCTCACCAGATTCCCAGGCTTCCCAAGCTGCTTTAGGCCTTCCTTAAAAAACGCCTCAGTTTAGATGGAAGGCCCTCCAGTCTGAGTGTGTGCAAGAAATATTCCTATTTGTCTGAAAGCAGAAAAACTTGGGGGACCGCTTATCTTTCTGTTAGAAAGAGTGTAATACAAATATGATGATTCCTTGGTTTTAGATGGACTTTAACTAGAATTAATAATCAAGTTCTCCTTTAGGTCACTCAGTTTTTGTTTGTCTTTTGCCATTTTCCTTTACCACAAAATAGAAATAATTCTTACTTATTCCTTTTTTAACTTTTCCTATAATTGAAAACTAATTACATTTAATCTTTAAGCTTTGACATGAATATTTATATCTTAAATTTATAATCTATGTATTTGCCATACCTAGTGTTCGTATAAACAGTGAATGGAAACCCAAGGCAAGTGATTTCAATTCAGGTTGCACATTCCTGAAATAAGATAAAGGCAAAGAAACATTAAACATTGTTAAAATATCAAACTGTGTTCAATATTAAAACCTCTCTCAGTATTGTTGGTCTTCATGATAGGATGAAAACCCTAAGGTGAATGGTTCATGTTATATAAAGTTATATCTTCAATTGTTTTAAAAAGGTAAATATTTTAATGATAATTATTTTTTTATTTATTCAATTCATTATGATTTCAAGACACTGTAACATTTTCACATTTTGTGCTTATGAAAATCCTGTGAGAAAGTATTGGGAATGAACTTTCATGTGGCTATGAAGAAACTAATTTCATACGGTCTATCCAGGCAAGACAGCGCATAATAAAACAGCAAATACTTTTATCTAGGTGTAGGTCTTAGCAGACCTCTTTTTACCACCTTATTTCTGTCATCAATGCTAACAGAAAAGCTTATTAATATTATTCATACATTACATAATACAACCAGAGGGGTCAATAAAGTTGTCTGTATTCTAGTGTCTAGTGTATTTAACTGTCACCTTAAAAGTGGAGAGTGCATTTACATCCTCACTTAGAAATTTGCTCACTCTTGAATTTAGAAAACTATTTCCACAATTCCATTTTTCTGTCTTCCATGAGCAACACTACATCCCTGTGATGACCTAATGCATATCATAATTTCAGAAATAAAATTATCTGGCAGTACTAGAGGGGATGGGCTGGGATGGAGAAGGTGACTAAGATACCGCTTTTACTGAAATATTGAATTAACTGATACAAAAGGGCTTTTTTTCCTTGAACTATTTGATGGCTGTATTTGTTCAGAGACCTAAGAAGATATTGTCATTTAACAAACATTTACTAAGTGCCTCCTAGAAGATGCCATGCTAAGTTTGTGTTCTGGAGAATAAAGCTCTCCATGATGCTTCAGATCAACTAAGTGACTTGGAGAAGTAAGTCATTTAAGCTCTCTCAGCCTCAGTTTCCTTTTATTCTAAGTGGGGATAATAGTGCTTATCCAATATGTTGTGAGAATCCAATACGATAAGCTAGCACTCTAAATCTCAATTTTATTTACACTTACCTGCCCCTTAAACCTTGCAAGAAAGCTACCATTTATTGAAATTCTCAAAAATATTCAAGAAATCTTATAAAATTAAAAAGTGCAAAAATTAAACATTGCATGATAAAAGTTAAATGTGGCATAATTATGTATTAAGAGAGAAAATAAATAAAAAGTGGTTTGGGCTCTGCTTTTGCAAAGGACAGCAACACTTTGCAAGCCCAGTCGAGGACACAACACTACACTTGAGGGCTATGAGGCTGTGCCTACTATTCAAGGAGGTGGTTTCTTCCATAAAGAGATTGTCAGGAGGAAATTACAGCAAGGGGAAGTTAACTTATCTACTGAGCACCCTCTCTTGCTCCATCTCTCTCTCAAACGCCAGATTTCCCAAGGGAGATTTTGGGAAGGGAGAGATTGCAATTCATTTCTGGTTGAATTCTCTGACAAGTGCCTGATGTGCCGTTTTTCAGTCATTGATTTTCAAAGGGTGTACTTGGTTTACATACTAGACACACAAGGGGCAAACTGACATGTGTTATCAACTTGTAGTTTCACCCAGGGAGAGGGTTAGCATGCAGGAGAATCAGGAGGACTTGTGGATAGGGATAATAGTTTCCTAAAAGTAGCCTTGAAATCTGCACCAATACAGTGGAAATGATAGGTGTGTGTGATATAGTGACATACATATATAATAACAATCACACACACTCGCTCCTACATGCACATGCACACACACTCGCACTCCCCCCACATTCTCATACTCACGCACACACCCACACATCATTATCATGCACTATATTTAGCACTGCAGTGTGACTCCTCCTTCACATGTGATATTGAGCAGTTTTGTATTTTGATGCATCTCTACCAGGATGAATTGATCACAAAAAGCACCCCCAGAAGCTAAATATGTTATTTTCATTTAATTATTGGAGAAAATTTTCTTAATACAACAGATTCCATTTAAATTGATCCTCTGTTGTTAGAATGAGAATTAGCCATCAGGACCTGCTGTTTCTTGAGATGATTACCGATTAGACCTAACAGTAAAACCCTGTTAATAGACAGCATAGATGGGGAATGTGTCCTGCTTGCAAAGGATTGACAAAAAGCTCTCATTCATTTCCTAGCTGACATAAATTATTGAAATGCAAATTTTAAAAAAGTTATAAAACGCTGCTCTCATTTGGGCCATTTAGGATTGATATTTTGTTAGTCATAAACTTATGTCATGTCTCACATCCCTGTCACCAGCAGAATGCCAAGATTCTGACATCATCTCTGGGTACCAAAGCTCTCACTCCACATGGTTTAATATATCCCTTAATCCTACTCTTTTCCCATCACTCAAATCCTTCCGTTGTGCTCCCAGGAAATCATGTCTGTTACCAGCAAAATCCTCATATCCTACATTCTTCACACTTCTTTCACTTTCTTGTTCTAAACAAAACCTGGCTGTCTCCCAATGACTCCCTGCAACTCTTTCAAGGGAGGGCTGTTTTTCTCCCACATGCCATGTATCATTGGTCCTGAAACGCAGGTGTCCTTCTTGGTGGTTTTTACCACATCCAGCCCCATGTCTCTCCTCTGAAAGACCTCCGGCTCCCATGAAGAGGTGAACCATCCTAGCATACCATTCTCCAACCTCTTTGTTGAAGGTCTCTAGAGACTGGCACATCACCAGCCCCATCATTCCTTGACTATTTTAGTTCTAGGCTCTCTTGTCATTTTTTCCAAAACAATTTCTGCCACTTTTCCTAATTATTTTAAATATCCATGTAGACCATCCTCCCACTGCTCTGGTCTTCCAGTTTCTTGACCTCTTCTCTCCAAGGTCTTATCTCCTCCACCCCACAATCAGACTAATCAGGACACACTTTCCTGATTCTCCATTTTGAGCATCCCTGTCCTCATAACCACCTCCTGACTGTTAAATGTACTCCCACTAACATACCTACTGCAACAAGCCTCAGCCCTACAGGGCTCTTCAGGTCTGTGACTACCCTGACCTCGTCACAGGCCATCTCTAGTTTAACCCCTTCACTTCCTTTCTCACCCTGACCTCTCATTGTGATCGCTCTACAAACTACCTTGACCTTTTTGTTCCTCTCATCCTTTATTGTACTAGACTAGCAAAAATCCTTTCGTCCAATCCTCTGCCTTTTCTGCACCTATATCCGCAAAGCTGTATTGCTGAAAGGAATCATTCAAACATGCTAACTGGGCTCACTTTACATTCATAAGCACAAAACTTTGGTGGCCTGCAGTACAATCCTACTATATTTTACTAGTCCATTTTCCAGTAAGTACATTTCTCCGATCTTCAAGATTACTAGTTCACATTTCCTGGCCTTATGTCAAGCCTCTTGCTTTCCTTCCTCCTCACTCTCAGCTGATCACCTTGCTTTCTACTTAACAAACACAAGCAATCAGAAAAGAATTCCAATGCTCTTGCACCACTAAAGCTACACATTCACTTGCTTTTTACCCACATAGACAACACTCCCTTCTACTGCAGAGGAAGCGCTGTGTACTTGTTCGGTGTACTTGTCCGCTTGTTCCCCATCCTCTGAAATTGCTTCCCCTCTTTCCTGCATTATTGACTTCCTTCATCTCTACCTGATAATTCTTGTCAGTATGCAAGCATGCCATTATAGTCAGCTTTGAACATAAACAGAACTCTTGATGTCACAACCCTGCTAGTTACTACATCTTTTCTCTGCTTCTTTTTATAACACTACTTCTGAAAAGAATTTTCCATACTGGCTGTTTGCACTTCCCCTTCTTGCATTTGCTCTTCGCACTTTTCAAAACAGCCTTCCCCGCCCCCTACCATCTTCATGCACTACTTTTATTTAGGCTAAGAGTGACTAGCACATAATGAAATCCAATGGTCACTCACTAGTCCCCAACTCCTGTGAACTCTCAGTAGGCCTTGACACAACTGCTTAGTCCCTTCCTCCTGACACATTCTTCATTTGGCTCCTGCGACATCACCCTTTCCTGGTTTCTCTCATAACACATGGGACGGCTTTCTCAGTTTCCTTCACTGGTTTCTCCTCTTATCTTTGATCTCTGAAGTCAGAGTGCCTGGGTCTTGGTCCCAGGATCTTGTTTCTATCTGTATTCAGTCCTTACAAGATCTCATAGCACCATGGATTTAAATATCTTGCTGACTCCAAAATTTATGTCTCGGGCTCTGATGTTTCTCCTGAATGTTGGATTGTATGTGTGACACTGTCACTAGATATCTAATAGGCACCTCAGATTTATATAGAGAGAACAAATTGTTGCTTCTCTACTTCCTCCAACCTGTTCTTAATCTTTCCCATTTTGTTCAATAGTACCACCATCCTTGCGGAGCCTGGGCCAGAACCTTGAGATCATTCTTAAATTCGCTTTCTCACGTGCCACATTCAACCCATCAGCAAACCGTACTGGCTTTGACTTAGAAAAAGAAAACAAAACCAAGACTGAGACTCAAATTACTTCCCACTTTGCCATCACCATCCTCAGTCAAGCCCCTATCTTGAAGTGATCACAGTCTTCTATTTTCCCTAATTCCATTATTGTCCCCCAAAACATTTTTCACCCATAGCGAGAGTGATCTTCTAGTTAGGTGCGTCATTGTGCAGTTATAATGCTGAAATCCTTTGGAGCTTCTCAACACATTTGCAGTTTTGCAAAGTCCTTCTCGTGATCCATATGATCTGGGCCATGCTAGCTGTCTTGCTGTACTTCTTACCTCTCTCTTCCTTATGCACTTTTCCTGACCTTGGATAGCCGGGTGTGCTCTGCACCAGGGCCTTAACCCTTGCGCTGCCTTGTCTGGTTTGCTCTTCCCCATTCCCCTTTAGCATCACTTATACCTTTACACTTCATCTCTTCATTCACGTCTCTTAGCAAACGACTTCCAATGTAAGATTTCTAAACTGGTATCTCTTACCTATCCTCCCACATTTTCTATTTTCTTACTCTAATTTAATTTTCTTTTTGGTGCTTAAAACTTACACTATTTTACATATTTACTTGCTCATTTGATAGTTGTTTCTTCTCCTACACGCATCACCCATCCACTCCCCCATCCCCCACTCCCACCGGAAACGAATGAAGCTTTGTCACTTTTGTTCATAGTTGCATCATCAGTGTGCAGAACTGTGTATGACACATGAAACGAATGTATATAGAATGAGTGAGTGTCATCATGCTTGCTTAGTCTAGTTTTAACAATAGCCTTATGATGTAAGCATCAGAAAATCATGAATAGACTGAAGTTTATATTTTTACTGTATTCAGCTTTCGCAAAAAAGTTTGATTTCAATGAAATCACAGGCAGTGAGAGGTTAATAAATGTTTTTGACAAATAATGTTGATTTAACCCATTTTCTTAATAAGATAAACTATAACTATATCAATGATGTAACAGTGTTTTTTAAAACTCTCTTTCATGAAAGAGTTTAAATGAAGAAGCTAAAATCTGTTGAGATTCAAACTAGTGTGGAGTTTTGAGGTGATTTTTCTATAAGTTAATGAATCTGTAATTTGGTAAATATGAAAGCCTTCTCCTTTTGAGTAGACAACATTTTATAGTAAGGTGGAGCTATATCTGTGAGATAAATTTGTGTAAATAATTTAACAAGATTTGGGGTCAGGGTAGAATTTAAATGATTGCAGACTCAGTTAACATGTCTATATTCATTTTAACAAAAGTCAAAAACACATTTTTTCTCCTTCCATGTCATGCTGTTGGCCAATGGTGAACTTGCGATCAACTAGGTAGGTTTTAAAAGTACAATTAGGTGTTAACCCAGGTCACCATACTTACACATGGATTCTTTTAAGATCTACATACAAGTCTTTACATGTTTTCAGTTTTGGGTGACTGAATCATTAACTTGGCCAATAGGGCTTATATTATCTGCTTTCTCCCTTTCTGATCTTTTACCCTAGGCATCTCTCCCCCTCTCACTCAGGATGTTCCAATCAACTTGCTTCTTTTCCTTCTCAAACACACTAGCTCTTTCCTTCCTTAAAGCCTCAGCACCTAGACCCTTTCCCTAAAAAGCCCCTCATTTGGCTATCTTTTTCTATAGACCCTTAGATCCAATGTTACTTCTATTGAGAAATATTCTCTGAGTCCCCTCTTCCCTCCCACCTCACAGCCCCACACTTCCATCCCAAATTAGACTTTTCTTTTTTTTTTTTTTTTGTTTTTTAGAGACAGGGTTTGCTCTGTCACCCAGGCTGGAATGTAATAGTGTGATTGCAGCTCACTCCAGCCTCAAGCTCCTGGGCTCAAGCGGTCCTCCTGCCTCAGCCTCTTGAGTGGCTGGGATTATAGGCATGTGCCTCCATGCCTGGCCAATTTTTAGTGTTATTATTTTGTAGAGACAGGGTCTTGCTTTGTGGCCTACGCTGGTCTCAAACTCCTGGACTCAAGTGATCCTCTCACCTAGGCCTTCCACAGTGCTCGGATTATTTGCATGAGCCACTGTGGCCAGGTTTTTCATCCCCTTTAACAGCAGTGTTTTTCCTCTTTAGTGCTAAGAACAACTTGTAATTATGTGTCTAATTTTAAGTTCATTTATCTCATGTCAGTTTTCCCTACTGTTTTCTAAGCTGTAGAAGCTGTATGACAACAGATACCTTATCAGTTTTATTCACCATGAAATATTCTTCGTCAGGCATAGTATCTTGTCTAAATATCTGTCTAGTGAGTAAAGACAGGAATGAATCCTTTTCATATATTTTTCTTTTGTCTACTAGGATATGATGGAAGACTAGACCAAAAGCCATGCTGTGAATGGATTAAAAGCTTTGGAATTCCATTATAGACTGAAGTTTACATCTATATCGGATTCTCAAATGTTTTCTTTCAATGAAATTAATAGATAATTTACACTGACAGACCCAACAGAATGCAAGGCAACTCAAAATTAAAAGTTATATTAAATCATACAGAGATTATTTTACAATTAAGGAAATTGTCAATCAGTTTGTGTGTTAAGATTCTTGGTAAGAGGAGGTAGTATGTAATCTAGATTTCATAATGGAAGAATCAGAGGCAAAATTATTATTAATAATTATGGCATTAAGTATCATTATAATTCTAAGAAAATGCATTCTTAGAAAATTAAAATGTAACAAAATGTGAATTTGAGTTCCAAATATGTTATGGAAAAATATATAAATCATTAGGTGTGTTTATAATCCAACATATATGAAAATGTTTTAAAAGGTCATACTTACTTAACAGCTAGCAAGATGTATGTGGTACTTCCAAGTGCTGAGCAAAAAGCGTTCAAGGCTTGCACTGCTATATAAATGTAAAATTTCTTTTTACAAGCATCATCTCTTGGGCATTCACCCAGATGGGCCGAGTAATTTCTGTTCTGGAAACCAGTTTCTTCCACACAACTACAATTATAAAACACCTAAAAAATAGTTTTTGAAATATTATAGAACACATTTACAAAACACAACAAGGCTATAAATACGTTCCATTATATTTAAACAAGTTTCATTCATTCAAACTAAAATATTTACAGCTTAAAAGAATTCTACAAATGCAGTTGCTTAATAGTTGAAAGGCAAAATAGCTTCCTGGATTCCTTCGTAGATAAGAAAATGCAATTTACTATTAACATTTAATTCATTCTCAATTTTAAAATTAGGAATGAATTGAAGAAATTAGTATCCAAAATTACATATGTAATTTTCTCATTAACATATATTCTTTTTAATATTTCTCTTCCACCTAGTTTTACTTTCTATAACACATTTATTATTCTCTTTAACAATGCCTATTAAATTAGAGGGACATGTCCTGGGGAAGGATTACCCAAAGAATTCAGAAAATACAGCTATGTGAGAGGAGCCAAAATCTGGAACTAGAGCCACTCATAGGACTAGGTCAGAGTTCAGGGGAAATAAAGCCATGCAGGGGAGCTGGGGTTCTATTTTAGCAGGTAAAAGCGACATCCAAGAGCATAATGACAGGTAATCAAGTAGATGATGTTATTACCAGTGAGGTTCAACACAACAGAATGCCTTGACTAATGAGTGGAGCACAAAAGGGGAAAACATAGGAACAAATGATTTTAGAGACTTAATCAACCAGGAAGCTTATGTAGATAGGTGGCTTTAATAGACACTGTTCTGATTCTAGGATAAACTAAAATTTAAGGGAAGTTCTCCTTGAACATGTTAGTGGTAAAGACTAATTACTCAAGGAGGAATTGTAGAAGAGTTTGAATCCATACTTGTGTGGTTCTACCAAGCTTAATTTTTTAGTTTTTTACCTTTTTTTAACTAGGAATAATATGGAAAAATTCTTTATGGTGCAAACGTATGGCCAATAAAACCAAACTTTGGTACAAAGAACATTATTTTAAGAAGAGATGGTTTATTTCTAAGGATTCAGTAAAAGAACTTTGCAGTAGCCCCCAAAGGGAATTGCCAGTATTAAGAAGGTGATGTCTCCATGGCAGACAGAGATCTCCTTGGGATTTTAATTTTATGCTTCTTTCAGACCTTCACTAGGGGGCAAAGTAGGACATGGATTAAATGGGGTACACTCAATGAAAGGCACTATAACCATGAATGTGAGATATGGGCTTTTAGGTACAGCCTTTGGGCCATATTTATGTTGGGTTATTAAAGTTGCGGCCTATCTTCAAAGAACCTAGGGTGTTTTATTCTTCAAAGTTCTCCATACCTTTCTGTAATACAATATGTAGGACAATGGGCAAGGGAAAGATGGAAAATGAAAATCAAACATAGAAGGGTGTGGCAGAGAGCAATAATCATAGCTGATTATATTTCTAATGTTGGTAATAGGAAAGGGGCCTGAGAAGTGTGTGTGTGTGTGTGTGTGTGTGTGTGTGTGTGTGTGTGTATATATATTTGTGAAATGTTGAGTGGATTGGAGGTATGGGGAGCACCACACCTGATCCCAACTATTGGGAATGATCCAGGAGATTGGGAGAGCCCATAGTTGACATGAAAAGAACTGTTTTGAGTGAAGATAGAAATGACATTTCTATGGGATATGTTGGCAATAAGTGAGCAGGATATTAAATTACCCTGGGTCGAAGTGCCTGCTTTGGGGAAATCAAGATTAGAAATCCAGAATTGGGCAGTCAAGTGATCATGAAGCCTTGATTTATTTCTTAGAAAGTCAAAAGAGTAGTGAGCCCAGAGCTAAACTCATCAGAATACAAAATTGCATATAGATTATTCTGCTAGCGAGGTAGGTAGTAGTGATGAAGGATCAACTCAGGACCTTCTCCTAACTTATGAAGGGTAAATAATTCCAACTTAAACAGAAATTATATGCTTCAGTCAAAAGGAGGTGTTCTTAGAAAAACTAAATGCTTTCAAATTTGTCATATTCTTATAATCTCAAGGGAATAAGATGAGGTAATTTCAAATTAGAATTCAAGTACCGAAAAAAGACTTGATTGTGCCCTAAGCAGGATTTTATAGGAAGCTTTGCTTATACAACATTACAGCCATCATAATGACACAATATTGGAATCTTTTTCTTCTATCTTTTTACTGGAGACCTTAGTTACTGAAAGATTTGATAAATAATTGTTAAATCTAATCTGTGATTTTGATTAAGGAGAAGACAGAAAGTAAAAACTAATACTCACCATAGACTTTTTACTGCCGGTTGAAGACTTACATCCTGCTAGACAAGGCGATATGTAAGTTATTCCATTGTTCCCACAGACTGGTTCCCATTGACTTTTATCACAATTGCAGTCTGAGTTGCAATAAGAAAGTGGTACATCTATATGAGATGTCACTGGATTATTTCTGAAAATATACGATAGACACACATCAAAAAAAGAGAGAGACAAGATTAAGAAGAAGAGGATGAAGAGGGAAAGTAAAAGAGGAGGAGGGAAGAGAAAAGGGGAAAAGAGAAGAGACATAAGAGAAAGGGTTTTCCTTTCATTAGATAGATAAATTTGATTGGATCATACTAAAATGACTAAGATTTTTTTTTAATGCTTATTCACTTTTCACCCTCCATCTTTACCAAGACATAACTTATAACCAGAAAAAAAGTAAAACTTAAAAAGAAACCAAACACTCAAGGGACATTCTCTAAGATTGACCATATTCTAGGACACAAAGCATGTCTCAAAAAATTTTAAAAAATAGAAATCATACCGTGCATCTTCTCAGATCACAGTGGAATAAAAATAGAAATCAACCCCAACAGAAACTCTCATCGCTACACGAAGTCATGGAAATTAAACAACCTTCTGCTGAATGATTCCTTCATAAATGAGGAAATAAAGATGGAAATCAAAAAGATTCTTTGAACTAAGTGACAAAGGTGACACAAGTTACCAAAATCTGTGGGACACAGCCAAAGCAGTCCTGAGAGGAAAGTTTAATTCCATGAATGCCTATATCCAAAAGTCAAAAAGATCACAAATAGACAACCTAATGAATTGACTCAAAGAACTGGAAAAAGAAGAACAGACTGACCCCAAACCCAGCAGAAGAAGAGAAATTAATAAGATCAAATCAAAACTAAATGAAATTGACAACAGGGAAACTATATGGAAGATTAATAAAACAAAAAGTTGGTTCTTTGAAAAAATAAACAAAATTGACATGCCTTTGGCTAAACTAACAAAAAACAGAAAAGAAAAATCCCTGATAAGCTCCATCAGGAACAAAAAAGGAGAAGTGGCAACTGATGCCATGGAGATTCAAGATATAATTTATGAATATTACAAAAACCTTTATGCACACAAACTGGAAAATGTGGAGGAAATGGACAAATTTTTAGAAACACACAGCCTCCCTAGGCTCAACCAGGAAGAAAAAGAATTCCTGAACAGACCAATATCAAGGACTGAAATTGAAACAGCAATAAAAAACTTTCCAAAAAAGAAAAGTCCCGGACCAGATGGTTTCATACCTGAATTTTACCACACCTACAAAGAACTGGTGCCTATCCTGCAGAAATTATTCCACAACATCGAGAAGGATGGATTACTTCCCAACATATTTTATGATGTCAACATAACCCTGATACCAAAACCAGGAAAGGATGCAACAAAAAAGGAAAACTACAGACCAATATCCCTTATGAATATAGATGCAAAAATTCTCAACAAAATTCTAGTTAACAGAATCCAGGTGCTTATTAAGAAAATAAACCATCATGACCAAGTGGGCTTCATCCCAGAGATGCAGGGATGGTTAAACGTATGCAAATCTATAAATGTAGTTCACCACATAAAAAGAAGCAAAAACAAAAAGCATATGATTCTCTCAATAGACGCAGAGAAAGCATTTGACAAAATTCAACACCCTTTTATGATAAGAACGCTTAACAAAATAGGTGTAGTTGGAGCTTACTTAAAAATGATACAAGCCATTTATGACAAACCCACAGCCAACATCATACTGAATGGGGAAAAATTGAAAGCATTCCCACTTGGAACTGGAACCAGACAAGGTTGCCCACTATCTCCACTTCTATTCAACATAGTGCTGGAAGTCCTGGCCACAGCAATCAGGCAAGAGAGTGGAATTAAAGGCATATGAATGGGAATAGAAGAGATCAAAACTCTCACTATTTGCTGATGACATGATATTATATCTAGAAAACCCCATGGATTCAACCAAGAGGCTCCTGGAATTGATAAATGAATTCAGTAAAGTCTCAGGATATAAAATCAATACACACAAATCA
>RJWJ010007022.1:0-59441 GCA_004363605.1 Indri indri | reverse complement strand
CAAAAGATCCTTTGAACTAAATGACAAAGGTGACACAAGTTATCAAAATCTGTGGGACACAGCCAAAGCAGTCCTGAGAGGAAAGTTTATTTCCATCCATGCCTATATCCAAAAGTCAAAAAGATCACAAATAGACAACCTAATGACTCGACTCAAAGAACTGGAAAAAGAAGAACAGACCAACCCCAAACCCAGCAGAGGAAGGGAAATTAATAAGATCAAACCAGAACTAAATGAAATTGACAACAGGGAAACAATAGGGAAGATTAATAAAACAAAAAGTTGGTTCTTTGAAAAAATAAACAAAATTGACACGCCTTTGGCTAGACTAACAAAAAACAGAAAAGAAAAATCTCTAATAAGCTCCATCAGGAACAAAAAAGGAGAAGTTACAACCAATGCCATGGAGATTCAAGATATAATTTATGAATTTTACAAAAACCTTTATGCACACAAACTGGAAAACATGGAGGAAATGGACAAATTTTTGGAAACACACTGCCTCCCTAGGCTCAACCAGGAAGAAATAGAATTCCTGAACAGACCAATATCAAGTACTGAAATTGAAACAGCAATAAAAAACATTCCTAAAAAGAAAAGTCCCAGACCAGATGGTTTCACACCCGAATTTTACCACACCTACAAAGAAGAACTGGTGCCTATCCTGCAGAAATTATTCCACAGCATCGAGAAGGATGGACTCCTCCCCAACACATTTTACGAAGCCGACATAACTGTGATACCAAAACCAGGAAAGGATGCAACAAAAAAGGAAAACTACAGACCAATATCCCTTATGAATACAGATGCAAAAACTCTCAACAAAATTTTAGGTAACCGACAAAAACATACACTAGGGAAAAGAATCCTTATTCAGTAAATGGTGCTGGGAAAACTGGATAGCCACATGTAGAAGACTGACTCAGGATCCACACCTTTCACCTCTCACAAAAATCAACTCACGCTGGGTAACAGATTTAAACCTAAGGAGTGAAACTGTTAGAATTCTAGAGGAAAATGTTGGAAATGCTCTTCTAGACATTGGCCTAGGCAAAGAATTTATGAAGAAGATCCCAAAGACAATTACAGCAACAACCAAAATAAATAAATGGGACCTGATCAAATTAAAAAGCTGCACAGCCAAAGAAACTGTCACAAGAGCAAACAGACAATCTACAGAATGGGAGAAAATTTTTGCATGCTATAAATCCGATAAAGGGCTGATAACTAGAATCTACTTAGAACTCAGGAAAATCAACAAGAAAAAATCAAACAACCCTATCAAAAAGTGGGCAAAGGACATGAACAGGAACTTTTCAAAAGAAGACAGGATAATGGCCAAAAAACATATGAAAAAATGCTCAACATCTCTAATCATCAGGGAAATGCAAATCAAAACCACAATGAGATATCACTTATCTCCAGTGAGACTGGCCTTTATCAAAAAGTCACAAAACAATAAATGTTGGTGTGGATGCGGAGAGATAGGAACACTCATACACTGCTGGTGGGACTGCAAACTAGTACAACCTCCGTGGAAAGCAATATGGAGATACCTTAAAGGGATACAAGTAGAATTACCATCTGATCCAGCAATTCCATTACTGGGCATCTACCCAAAAGAACAAAAGGCACTCTATAAAAAAGACACCTGCACTCGAATGTTTATAGCAGCACAATTCACAATTGCAAAGATGTGGAAACAACCCAAGTGTCCATCAATACATGAGTGGATTAATAAAATGTGGTATATGTATACCATGGAGTACTATTCAGCTATAAGAAACAATGGTGATATAGCACCTCTTGTATTCTCCTGGGTAGAGCTGGAACGCATTCTACTAAGTGAAGCATCCCAAAAATGGAAAAACAAGCACCACGTGTACTCACCATCAAATTGGTATTCAGTGATCAACACGTAAGTGCGTATATAAGAATTACATTTATTGGATGTCTGGCAGGGGGGAGGCGGGAGGAGGGGATGGGTATATGCATACACAAAGAGTGCGATGCGCACCATACGGGGGATGGACATGCTTGAAGCTCGGACTTCGGGGGGCAGGGGAGAGAAGGGTAACATATGTAACCTAAACATCTGTACCCTCATAATATACTGAAATTAAAAAAAAAGGAAGTAGCATTATAAGAAACCCATGCACACATATGGGTTAAAACCAGAGCATTTGTTAAAGGAGGTGAAAATACTAACCTCTAAGAAACAGGAAATGAAGGAGACGTCTGACAGTCTAAAGTGTTTTAATAAAAACCCATATACAAATTTGTTACTGTTTAAATTATGTGTATTAATCACTCTGATAGAAATAACAACATGAAAAAAATGAGAAATGGATAGCAATGCCAATGATAACATTTCAAAAGAGTTTTCCAAAGATGGAAGAGATGCATTATCATTCCCCTTCATGTTTGTGTGTATCTGTATTTGGGTGTAGGTGTGTAAATGGGTTTTATCTTTTTACAGTTAACATGGGGGACAATAATGAGATTTTTAAATACAGAATTCTATGTATGAATATCTCTTTATATAGAGAATTCTAAATGCTGAAAGTATTAGAAACTGTGCATGGCTGACATTCTGAGGCAAAGTCAGATCTCCCTTGAAGGGGTTATCAGAACTGAATCCAGGATCTCTGTATCCTCGTGGCCTGACTTGTACCTGTCTCCTCGTTGGGATGTATTCAGCGAATGGGACAGTCCATCTTGTGGCTCCTCTTTCACACTGGACCAACATATGGTTTCTGACCTCCAATGTCTCCTTTCCAGAGGACCATGAGGAGACAAGACTCTGAGCAGTGTGGCTCCTATAGGGATTCTTAGAAGGAGGCCCCTGAAAACCTCTCATATTTCTAAACATCCATCTCACTATTCAAAACAATTCTATAATCTTATTCTCTTCTTTTCCAACAGCTAAATCTAGTGGCTCACTTAGAAGAACTTCTAATTTCAAGTAGAGGAATCAATAGAAGGTAGAAACCCACGGTATAGCTAATAATATCAATAAAAGCAAAACGAAAGTCATTGAGCACTTAGTAAACACTAGGCTTCTGGGCTACATGCTCTGTATGCGTATCTCCTTTAATCTTCACAGGCATCCTATAATGTTGCTACTGTTCTGTCTCAATTGCTCCATTTGTAAGCAGTGGGATCACATTTTGTGCTGACGCTCTTGTACCCCTGTCTCAGGGGTACAGAGACCCACATTGAAAAAATGTGCATCACTCTCAGCAGATGGATCTTGCTAGAAAAGAGATTCCTTACCTGGGTGAATCCATTAAATGAATCACCAGAAGCCTAAACAGAAATGGAAATCAGAGTGTGTTATTTATTTCATCACACTTTTGTAGGAGTAGGAAGTATCCGTTAGACAAGTTGGAAAGTAAAGACTACGATGAATTTAAAAATAATACAAAAGGGTACCATTTGTGAAAGGGCTTAGGAAATGCAAAAGGCCATGCTGTATTATTTTAAATAGGCTGACAAAAAAAAGATTAATTTTATAATCTTTAAAAGATTAATTTTAAAGAAAGATTATTGCTGATGCATAGCTCAGTGCTAACCAAAACCCACTTTCTCAATAATGAGAAGATGATTCCAGAGAAGGGCCATTAGGGGTTAAAAAGCTCTTTTTTGGGGGACACTGATAGAATCTGGAAGAAGCTTTTTTCAGTGTTTCTGTAATCTATCATTTTTATGAACAGTAATTATGAGATTCTACAATTTAAGTGGGCCTGAGCAGAAACATTTCATGTGCTCTTATTGGAGTGGACCCATTTAGGAACAGTAAATTAGTCTGTGCTGCTTTTAGTTTAGAACATTTTTAGAGTGCCCAAACAGTAAAAATAAAAGTAGGAAGAATAAACTCAGAAAATGGGATGGTAAAATAGACTCTTATTAATTCCCGACATAATCATTCTGCTTTTTGTGTTTTTGGTTTTTTGTGTTTTTTTTTTTTTTTGTCAACCTATTTGTGTCTGGTTTGCACAGATTTCAAGAGGTACGTGACAATTTGTCAAGGAGATCAGTCAGCACTCTGAGAAGATAATGATGGATAATGAAGTAGGTGAGAGACATTAGGAAAAACGGAACCTACAGAAGTCTTTGGCTAGTCTATGCTACAGAATGGGGTAAGTACCTTGTCTTCGTCAGCCTCTATTTCTTGGTACAACAATCCATATCTCTGGTTAGCAATTTCATCTTCAGATAAATCTGAGTTGTTGATGTCATTGTCTCGAGAACTAGCAGAACTCTCAGTGCTAGTGTTCCTGGAGGTTCCCAGAACCAATGGTCTAGCTCTCTCCTGGCTATGTTCCCAGCAGCTAGCACTGGTCTGTTCCCTGCCTACACCAGCTAGTAAGTCCACCTCCAGGCCTTTCTTGCCCTCGACTATATCTAAATGCTCCAAGCGATTACCTAAGCCTCCCATATCTCTGATAGGCCAGTGGTTAATAAAATCCAGGCAATTGGCAAATCCACTTGCTTGGCCATCTGGTATACCAGAGAATCCTGCTATATCCACATTATTCACTGCTGAATCCAAACTTGGCTGCCAGGGTTGTCCTGGATTTGTTCCCCAAGAGTCTGTCTTTGCAATGCTTGGCAAGGTAGTGGTATGACTACTGTCCCCAGTCACTGTACTTTCAGACTTCTCTATTAACGCATCTTCTGCTTTACATGAACACAAATCCCTTCTGTTTACATCAGTTCCCAGAGAATAATTAAAGTCAATCCTAGACTGAGCTGTTACTTCAAGTTTTATAGATAAAACAGCAGCCTGATTTTTGTCCCTGTCACCTCCAGGAGCATTTAACACAGTCTCACACTGACTTTCTTCAGCGTCTGCACCGCCCCGTGCTGGGTGATTTATTATATCATGGTTGGGAGGGGCTGTAAAATTTTCTTTTATATCTTTTCTAGCTAATTCCCACCCCTCAGGGTTGGCATCTTCAGTACTAGACCCAGAGTCGGTCTGGAGAGGTGGATTCAAGGTATCTGCGTGATTGGCAGGTTTAGCTGCAGAGCCCTCTATAATTTCACAATTCTTGATTACTACTTGAATCCCATCTTGTAGACCTTGGTCTCCCTCACTAAATTCATCTGCCACATCTACTCTTTCCATGGCTTTTTCTAAAAGGTCAGTTTTCTCGAAATAATTTTCACCAGTTTTTACATTTTCCTTATACCTCACTCTAAGATCTTTCCTAGTTTCTACTTCATTAATGTGTAAGGTATCCTGGTCTTGCTTTCCTATTGTATGAAGATCTACCACCATGTTTCCTGTACTTTCATGGGCTTTCTCTTCGAATTCCTCTGTCCCTTCTAGTGCCTTGACATCAATAGCTCCAGTGTCTACCTTTTGACATGTCTCCACACCTGCCCCCATAGAATCTTCTGTCTTCTGTTTCTCTTCCTCTTCATTTGACTTTTTAACATCTTCATGACGTTCTTTGAAAAGGCCAGCTGTTTCCACGGCTGGCATCTCTGAGTCAAGTAAGTCATATGGCTGCCCCATCTCCATACAAGCAGCAATGCCAACTCCAGCCTCGGGCGTGGGCTTTGGGGACAGTTGGTCACTTATCTCCAAAGGGGTTGGCCCCAGGTCTCGCTCACCCTGTTCAGCCACAGCGGGCCAGTCCGCAGGAGGAAGAACTCCAGTGGGTAATCTCACGTCTTGCTCTGCTTCAGAGGGGCACGCAGAGTCTTCTCCAGACCCACCTGAGGGAATTTCCTGGCTGACACTGTCTGTACTAGCATCAGGGCCCCAAGTAAATGCACCTATATCAATCTGAGATCTTTGAATTTCTTCGGCCAACCCACTATCTGGAGTTTCCTCCATGATCAGGTTACACAGGGAAAGACTTTTTGAAGAGTCAGTCTTTAAAGTATGCAGAAGAGCAAAGGAAAAAAAACATAAGATGAAATAGATCATGGTAAGATTTGATGAGAAACACAAAGCTCTTTCACAGGGTAGCAGCAGTTACACAAAACTAGAAAGTGTTTAAATTAATCGGCTAAAGGTTGAATCTATAACTATCAAAGCCATGGGAAAAAAGGTCATTCTAGATAATATACCATGTATATAATGCATATTAAATTCAAAAAAATCTGGAATTTACTTACCGGTTGTACTAAATCAGTGCTTGTCTGTATGGGTAAAAAATAATAATAACAATAATGAGGAAAGAAAAGAAAATTCAATAGCACATTAAAATTCCATGCTTTCCACATTTAACTGCTGAAGGCTGTGGCTTTTATTGGTTTTGGATTACATTTTATAACTCGTTTTGTGATAGGAAAGATTTCTGTTCCAATATCATCTATGAATTCTATGGAAAAGGCACAATTGAAACATAAAGTGTGTGTCATTTTCTAGCATCAACAAGGACTTTTTAAGGCCTTACATGAGTCCTGCTTCAATAGATTCTGACATGCAAGATTTCAAATAAATAAGCAAGTCTGAGAACACCATAGTTAGATCAAGCACTAGAGGTCAAGAAATTACAGTGTCACATGCTCTGACATAGTGTCAGAGTAAAATCTTCCCCAAACTCATCCTACACTTGGTTCTCCCTTTGAGGTGGGTGTTAGGATGGAGAATGATCTGATATTAACCACTCTGACTGTCTGGAGGATTCTCCTGATGTTCTTCCCTCAACCTGGAATCCATTTTCTGCACATTAGCAAAAAATCCTGGGAAGTAGAGAGTTGAGAACCGTGAGCAATTATGTCCAGAAAGCCATCATTTTGCATTCTATTGTTATTAATACAATTCCTAATAAGTTTGTCTTCTGAAACAGCCAAAGCTCCTTCTACATGACGCCTTCACCCTCACCATATCCTTCCCAGCTGGGGGAAAAAAAAAAATGTGTCACAGCTTCAACTAAAGATATGAAACATTAGAATAATAAAAAATTGGTATTATTCCCTTAATCACCAAGAAAATAAACAGAGTTAATTCATGTGCACTGAATGTCAATCCATGCATCCCTTTTTGTGAACATGTAAGTAGAACCTACTAACTATAAAAGATACAGACAGCTTAGTCATGGTGGCTTCAAGCAACACTGTTTTGTGCTTGAGAGCCTTCCCTGATACTCCAAGGATTCTAAAGAGCACAGTATAAACCCATGATCACAGAAGGGAAGGGGATGGTCATGCTTTTGTTTTGAAGGAATAAAGTAGCAATGTCACTTCAGAAGATCATGAATAGCTAGATCTATCAAACGTTCCTGTTGCTGCCTCACTAGAAAAGTAGAAAACATGAAACTTAAGCTGGGTTCTTAAGACCACAGGACCTGGGGCTTTTCTAAGACAAAGGCCCCACCCCAAGGGATGTGAGGCTCTGCAGGGGTGCGACCAAGCTTCTAATTTCATAGCACCAATGAGGCCACCACAAAGCTTTCTTTGTGGCTCTTTCTCAACTTTAAATTCTGGAGCTCTCATCCATGCACATTAGCTGAATAAATAACATCAGTAATAATATTTACCTTTTAAGGATACATAGCAGAGGCTGGGCTAAATATTCTATAAATACCTTTATAATCCTCACTCTGACCTAAGTGTCATTACCCTTGTATTACAGATGAGAAAAACTGAGGCTTAGTGAGTTTTAGAAATTGTTCAAAGTCTCAAGGTCATAAGTAGTAGAGTCTGGACTCAAATCCAGGCCGCCTGGCTCAAAAGCTCAAGTTCTTATTAATCAAGCTTCATTGAATACAATGATGGAAAAATGGCTCCATGTGCAGAGTAGCCCATCTCTCCCATTTTCTCATCCACACTCTCCTTATGTTCTACTTAAAAGCAACCACATATACGCATGCCCTTCACCACAGCAGTTCCTCTGGCCACCAACTGGCGCAAGAAGCAGCAAAGTGGCACAAGGCCAAAATCTTGACCTCTAGTCACCCAGGAGTCTGGTCCACTGGCACTTTCTTCTTCACCATTATCTCTAGGTCCTGGTAATGCCCGGAACCTTCAGGGGGCTAATGAGTGCTCTAGGGGACCACGTTATCATTAAATGCATGAGTCTTCTTTCCATCACAAATGAAATAAAATATAACAAGCTTTCCAAATTTCTAGGGATTAAGATACAAAGCACATACAAAGTTCTTAGTAGTCTTACCGTCCATAGATCCCAGGGCAATGTCTGAAAGCAAAAAAATGAAAATATTGTTAGTATATAAATCCAAAACATGGAAAAACTGCTGAAGTGATAAAAGTTCTTGAAATCATAAATATTTTTTAAGCATTTAGTACAATAATGTTCCATGGAACTTTCTTTGGTGATGGAAATGAACCACATCTGTGTTATCCTATATGGGAGCCACCAGTCACGTGGCTACCGAGCACTTGAAATGTGCTGGCTTAACAGAAACAAATTTTTAATTTTATGTAACTTAATCCAAGTTTAATGGTCACACGTGGCTGGTGGTTATCATACGGGCTAGCACAGGCCCAATCAACCTACCTTTCATGGTGCGAGTGGAAAACTGTATCTGTAACACAGTTATTATACTTTACCACACAAACACACATACACACCCCTCATTAAAACGAAGTAAACAAGGTATCCAGATATTAGAACTTATCACAGATTTGAGGAAATTCAGATCCTAATCATTGCTAATGATATCACCTCCCATCACATTCGAGAGGATATATTATGACCAGTCTGATGGTAAATGAACCCTAGAAAAGCAGTTCTCCAATATGTTTAATTAGATGATAACACACAGCTCAATTAATTAGCAATGATGTAAATTAGCAGAGTGCTCCTTAGGACGTGTGGAAGAATCACACTTACTACTGGTATTTTAATTACAAAGCTTACTGATTCTGGGGAATGGATCCAGATGGTGGAAATGACTTCCACTGTGGGTGGGGACAGTGGAGGAGAACTCTCTTTCTTACTTCCTTTGTGATTGAAAATTGAGGGTAAAGCCACAACCTTTTATGCCCAAATCCTTGTTACCAGGATGGATCCACATTTGTGCTCTTGTTTTCAATCACTAAATGTGAACAGCAAACTAGAGAGCCTGGCACTCCCATCTTAAAAGCATTGCAGTTTCCAGATGAGATTACAGATGTCTCATTTGGATTCCTGCACTACAGAAAGCAGGCCCTGTGGTTCTGACAACACCCACCCACTTGGCGGGGGCCCATTCTAGCGTCTTCTTGCAGAATGACTAAGACAGGAGAGTAGAACAGCTCCCATGAAAGCCACAGTGTTTTTGTACATGGACTTGTTCTGCATTTTCTGATTATCCAGATGGTTTCTGCTTTCTTGCTTCGCAGCCCCTAAAGAATCACAGATGATAAAAGCGAATACACATCTCTGCATAATGCAGACAGCAACAGTATTCTCTTTAAAAGGAAGGCAGCAAATGCGAAACATCATGTGTATCAGTCTTCAAGATCATGAAAGGATGAGTTGGCTCATATGGACACTGTAGAGATCACAAGATGAGGTGTCCTGCTAGCAGCAAGAACGTCAGTTGAAACACAGGGTCAGGTGACGGGACATCATTCTGAGTGGAGGGGAAAGGAGGCACACAGAATCTAACAGCACTGTGCTTTTCTTCACTCAGCCTAAGACTTTCCTTCTTAGCCAAAAAGAGAGGTGTGATTAGAGCTGGGTTACAGGATGACTATGCTGTGAGGTGACTCAGGCCACCAGGAGGCCAGAAGAGTTTATTACCTGCCCTGAGGGACAAGCACAGGGACACACACCACTCGCCCTAACCACAGTAATGTGTTTCCTTCAGAACTAAGACTTTTGAAGATGCAAACAAGGTCATTTTTTTAAAAAAATTTGAAAAAATCCCTTAGTCTTAAATCCACATGAAGTTCCATGATTTATGGACTGATTTAATCATGGGTTAATATAAAAGAGTTTTCTCTCATAATTCAAACCTGAAGATAAAACTGCAGTGAAATCTCACCCATTAATCATTAGAGTATCTACCATGGAAACTTTGCTTCTGCCACAAAGAAATGAAGCATGGAAAGTAAGGCAGGAGAAATCCCATGAACTCTGTGGGCTGTCTGCAGTAATGAGCGAGCTCTGAGAAGGAAGTACAGTGAATTACATGTACATTCATTTTCTACTTTTCTTGACCACCAAGGCGGAACCCTCAAACTTGTTGACAATTACTACTTTAGTATTTCCCAAAGTATGTTTTAAAGAGCATATCAATGAATGTTAAAAAAAGTTTCATTAAAATACATGTCTGCAGTCAAACAAATTTGGGAAACTCTAAGTTAAACAAATCTAAACTTTTTTTTAACTGCAGGACTTCTCAGCACCTTGAAAAGTCCTGCACATCATGAATCTCCTAGAAGAGAGTTAACTGAGACAGCTTCCTAAAACATTCAGCTAAGGACCCATTTTTGGGAAAGCATCTTAAGGCTACTACCTAATCTACCTAGTTTTCTACTTGACATTTTAGACTTTTATTATTCCTATTGTACAACAGAAAGACTTTTATTAACCCAGTAACATTCTAGAACAAAGCATGGATTAGAGAGAATCCTTATTTGTTGAGGTTCATATTGAGCGGTTTTTTTCCCCAGTGCTTTACTATATTGTACGAAAAAGGGTTCAAGAACAGGAAATTGAGCAGAGTCTCAATTTCTAATTTGAGCTTTATGATATTCTTTCACTAACTAATTTGAAGTACAACCTAGCATCTTTGGATTTGCCTAAACTGAAATGTGAGACCCCAACCACATCCAAAGTATTGATATAAACAACTTCTATTTTGACAAATTTTGAGTAAACTTCTTTCCATTGGCATAGATGATTGTAAACTAACTGTGTTCCAGAGGAGTCACACATAGGACATTATAACACAACCCCAGGAATCCGTCTGCCAGAGATGCTATCACAATGACTACTGGAAGAGGAGGAAGGCTGAGAGTGAGGATGTGGTGAGCAGGGAGAGGCTTGGATAGACAACTGTCAGGACTGAGAGACATTTCTGTTGGAGCCTAATCTCACAGTTATTTCCAGCAAGCCTTAACTTGCAAAGTATGAGGAAGGAAAGTAGAGAAAATAGTAAGAAGAGTAAACCCAAAGCAAAAAGAAAGAGCTTTATTTAGGGAAGCCATAAAATATATCATCCACGCATGGGCACTGTTGACAATCACTCTGGGAGAAACGATTCCTGGGCAAACAGGAGCATATGGTTATGCCAGGTCCGTGGGTAGAGGAAGCTAATGGTATGGGAGGTTTCGAATAATTGATATTGATGAGATCCTCTCTCTACCCCTCTCTCCATTGGTAAATATTTGCCAACCAAAACAGAAGTGGATAACAGTCATTTGAAAGCGACAGGGGTCATCTGTTACCTTACTGAGCTTATCGAGGTTTACGAAGCCTTATCAGCCACAAACATCCCAAAAGCACCTGATACCTGAGACATGGGTGAGTGGGTCACTCCGGCAGAACCCACAGATGCTACCTCAGGCTTGAAAGGGTCGAAGTCCAGATCCAGCAAAGTCTCCTCTTTCTTCACCTCAGGGACTTCATTCTGGTAAAACAAACAAAAAACCAAAACAAAGGAAAATATGATTTGCTTGAATCTTATAAGACTTCATGATACAGCCCATGTATAATCCCTCTGGCGTTATTATTCCATATCCCCAAAGCACACTTTGAGGCTTTGAGAGTGGGCCTCTAGGTGGCTCATCCACATGTAGCCAGAGGCATTCAGCTCAACTTGGTAAGAGGGGAAATAACTAACTCTGGCCAAGCACAACCCAAGTTGCCCTGGAACGTGTCCAGGCTCCAGTTCCTGTCCTTTCTCCAGCTTCAAGTCCAGTCAACAAAAAACATTTCCAAAGATGTATCCTAATGCCACCAAGATAAAAGGTATCTGCTTCTATTAGCTCAAGAAATTTCAGATGACCAGATGGATAAAACAGGTCAAGATCTGGACCCATTACAGTAGCCCTCTGCTGTGATGTTCCTCTGTGAAGGTGACCACATCCCAGCTGCCTCATCCCCTCACCGTACCCTGTCCCTTGATTTAGTTATCACAGGATCCATTCGTCGTCCATAATATTGTTTGTGTCGACTGTGTGTAAGTGCATGAGTGAGGGAGGGGGGGAGGGAAAGAGGAGAGAGAGCCTCTCCCAACATCCACTGTAAAATGAGTGCTCACTAATAACCTTCTTGAGTTAGAAAGAAGATAAGCTAAATAGGACACAGAATCAAAGTCCTGCTAGGATAATAACAAAAAAATCTGTGATACTAAACATCTGTTCATTTACTTACGGTATCATGACACAGGAAAACGTGGGCTCGAAGGTGGCCTAATCCAGGTTCAAATTACACAGTAGGGGCAGAGCTGAGACAAAGTCCCCATAAACTATACTACAGTGAAAAGAATTGCAGTCAGTTTTCACACAATGCAAGTTACATGTGCCTAGCATTCCATAAAAGCTTCGCTTTTAAATGTTTCGTTGTCTAGAAATTGAAAAGTCACACCAACGGTAAAGTATTACACAAAAACAGAGATTTTTGGAGAAAGATTTTTAGAGAACAGGAGTTATTTTAATTAATATTAACCATACTCATAAAACATTAAAAAATTAGAAATGTATGAAAAGCTGGGGTATATAACCAATAATACTTTTTGTTGCTATATCCACATTCATTGTAGAAGGAAAGCAGCTTATATAACATGAAATTAGCCTTGAGTTTTCTATTATATTTTGCAGCATGATTACTCCTCATATATACTTTTTTAAAAATTTCACAAGGATAATGATCTTAGATCCCTACTTTCTTTAATAAGTACAATCACAAAACTATCAAGGGATTCCCCGTCTCCTATTCAAAATCTGCATTAGTTCTGTGTTTCACCAACTTTTATATTGGTACGATTATATTTTTAAAATTTAGTAAACACTTACATTACACTTAGAATATGCCAGGCAATGTTCTAGGAACTTTGCACATATGAACCTTAACTTCACGTTAACATTCGGTGCAGTCCAAGGTTGACAGCACTGTATTGCCTTTAAAGCAAATACTTCACCATGTTCTCCAAACTGCACTGTACCTTCATCGTCAAATATAATCCTTACGAAAAATCAAGGGGGAGATGTCATTATTTCCCCATCTGGGGCATGAAGGAGAATCGGCTAGACAGACTTGTCTATTGCCCGGGCCCCCAGCAGAGGCAGCAAGGCAGCAGGAAGACTGGTGTTTGCCCGGAGATGCTGCATCCCGCAGCGGGGAGCAGGAGGGATCACAAAGTGACTCAGGAAACATTTGGGGATGACAGATACATTCATTATCTCAATTCTGGTGATGACTTCACGGTCTAGACATGTGTTAAACTTGGCAAATTGTACACTTTAAATATGTGTAGTTTATTGTAGATCAATCAGACATCAATAAAGCTGATTAACAAAAGAAAAAAAAGAAAAGAACCTAACAATACGAGATGCGTTAAACCTACCATGGCACTTCCTCATAATGCAGTGATCTGCTGCTATTTAAAATGATATTTAGTAAATTGACAAAGGAATATTTTGTTGTACTTATAGTAAAAAATCACAAGTTACAAAACTGATGTAAAATGATCAAATTTGCCTGGAGAGCATAGTAGCTCACTCCCATAATCCCAGCACTTTGGGTGGCCAAGATAGGAGGATCCCTTGAGCTCAGGAGTTTGAAATCAGGCTGGGAAACAGAGCAAGACCCCACTTCTCAAACAATAAAAAAAAATTTAAAGAAATAATAATCAAATTTCCAAAAATATGCATTTTAGCCACTATTTAGAGAGAAAAGTTATGGTATTTTGTAAATAAAATCAGTAAAAGTAAGTCAGTAAACTTGGGTAAAAGTGGGAAACAGAATTATACTTTCTAATTTTTACTGAAGATTTCAACTCATAGCTATAGCCACAAAACATTTAGAAGAAAACACAGTCTCCAAACCACCCACCATGGCTGCATGCAGACACATGCAGGCACAAAATTATTTCTTAAATCATAACATGATCTAACCCAGATTATAGTGAGGCCAAAGGTGCTACTTCTTCCAGAGATTTCTCATTTTTTATTCTTTCATTAAATATATTTTAAGAACTTTTAGTAAATCCCATTTATGGTGCTGTATACTTATAACTTCACAGTGAGTCAGACGAGGTCAAATAGGAAGCTTAATTCAGAAAAGTTAAATAGAGTTTTTAGCAACAAGGCCAATCAGGAATTATTTTTCATGTAATATAAATACCTTTCATGTAAGGGTCACAAAATAATTTACAACTTCTAACAGTGAGTAAAATTTTAGCATTTCATCAATAATCATGATGAAACAGTGGCCTAGGGAAATTTAACTTCTTGGTTGGAAGCCTATAAAAGACTGCTACAGATGGGCACGTCACAGTAAATGTGAGTAATGGAATTAACTATAGTGCATTGACAGCGTTCAAGCACTCCATATTCGCAATCTTAGAGTGGAACATCTTTCAATCATTTAAAATTATGTTGTTAAGTATTCCCACAATATTTATTATAACACAGTAGTCCCCGCTTATCCTCAAGGGGTACATTCCAAGGCCCCCAGTAGATGCCTAAAACCCCTGATAGCCCTGAACTCTATATACACTGTGTTTTTTCATATATATATATATAATATATATTATATATATACACACCTATTATAAAGTTTAATTTGTAAATTAGGCACAGTGAGAGATTTACAATTAAAATACAATAAAATTATAAAAATATACCATAATCAAGGTTACGTGAATGTGGTTTCTCTCCCTCTCAAAATATCTTATTGTACGTAACATTTTGGGACTGCGGTTGACCTTGGGTAACAGAAACTGTGGAAAGTGAAACCACAGAGAAGGGAGGACCACCATACAGTGAGCAGACTAATACAGTGCAGATCCTTTTACACACAATCAAGACTTACCAGCTGTTCTCCTGTTGCCACATTTGCTTTGTGTCCCTTCCTACATTTACACAATCCTGCAATGCCCTGAGGAGTTGACACACAATAAACTAAACTTTATAGGGAAGTGTTTCCCTAGTTTGTTTTGTTTAGTTTTTGTATTTACTGGAAAAATTAGGTAGATGGTACAGTCGTTCTTAGAATACTGTGTGGATTTTGTTCACTGCTCTTAAGTACATTAGGACTACATGTAAATGTTGACAGTCATGAGAACAGAGTCAGCAAGGTAGAGGGACAGGGTCTGTGCTTATAATGAGGTTCTGTTGTGACTCGTGGATGGGCAGATGGCAGAAAGATGACAGGTTTGCTCTTCTATAAAGTAAGGATGATGGTATGTAAATCACAGGATTGGTGTCAAGATTAAACTGAATGAGACCTTGCATATGACACACTTAGGGAATATGGATATTCAGCAGCTGTCCCTGCTCTGTAGATGGGAAAAGTCTAGGCGTTGTTAGAGGCTCCGAAGTCTGAGAACCTTGGAAGATGGTGAGGCCAAATAACACAATGATTAAAAAATATTTTCAGAATACCAGATGACACATAAACTACACTGCTTGGCTATCCCTACTCAAGGAACGGAGCAATGATGTCTATCATCCACTGGGGTAATAAACTGACTAAATTTGGGCTTGAAATGCACCGTGTAGTATTTTTTCCTTCCAATTTTCATCTTAATAATACTTTCTGTCTTAAAATAATGTTAGCATGTTTGCTTTGAAAAAATAACAAGTGAAAGAGAAGGCAGCTGGTCCAGAAATATGCTTCATTAAAAAGAAAAGTCAGTGCACTATTTAAACCAGGTTACCACTATTCAAGCCCAGCAAGTGACTGATGCTTATGCCTGTAATTGCAGACTGGCCTCATCAGCATTGCAGGGATGAAAAGGGTCATTTCATGAACTGATTTTGCAACTTGAAGATCTATTTCTGCTCGATTGGCTAGCAAAAATAGGATGATTTCATGAACTTAAAAAGTAAGATGCAGTATTAGGTTGGAAAACAGAGATATAAGAGTAGAAAAGGTAATGCTGCTAAACCAGTCCAACACTCACGGGGATGGAAGGCTGAGCTCATGTTTGCCTGCTAGCACGGCAGGCACCCCAACAGGGTGATGAGCAGGGCTTGGAGGAATAAGCCTTTGGATGTTCAAAGGATAATCCCTCTGGATTTGTAAAGGGGAAACCTTATCATAGAGAGAAAATATGTAATACCAGTGGTGGGAAAAGATTTAGGAAAAACAGTTGGGGGTATCAGCTATGAAAAAAATCCTGAGACAGGCAATCTTTTTCTTTCTCTCTGCCACTGAGCAGGAAGATATAGTCCTGGAAAAAGAGGAACCATGCGCCTGGCCCTGAACTTCAGGGGGCCCCAGGCTTTTCAGCACTTTTCTTGAAATGTTCTAAGTCCTCCTCTGGTAGTGGAGACCAGACATGCTCAGAGCACCCCCAGCCTGCACCAGGACCTGCATGGACCTGGTCCCCACTTCTCCACTTTGGAGCATGTCCCAGCCTTACTCCCTGTATCTATAGGGACCAGGAACTCTGGGGCTCATATCCACAGACTTGTGCCAAAGCACGGTGGCCAGGCCTGGTTCCAGGAGGGCGGTAGGGAGCAGCTTGCTTGCTTTCACCAGCATGACATTTACAGAATCCCTAGAGACCAGCCACTAGAATGGTGCTGATATGCTCATTTAAAGTGACTCTAATTATTTATATAGTTGTAGGCCTCCAGAAAATGATATTTGCTCAGGGCCATAATCCAAAAGAAGGCCCTGAAGAAAGGAGAAGGTTAATGTTGGATTTAAAGCCAAGTCGTCAAGTTAGAATAAAAAACAGTATAAAACATCTTTTGAAGAAAAAGGAAAGAGATAGAGAAACAACCTTGCATATATAATTACGTATGCATATACATATGTGATTGCTTTACTTTTTGTCTTGACATCCTGTTAAAACCTTATTTATATGCCATATATTGAGTTTCCAGGAACATAATATCTTTTAAATCTTCACTTCTTAAAATGCTTCCCCAAACACCCAGTTCCCAGGAACAGGGTATTTTGGGGGTGAAGGGGAGACTGAGAAACTCCAGCTTAAACACACTCTAATAGGGTTTGTTACAGAACTTCTCAGAGCCTTGAACATGCTGACATGAACTGTGCAAAAGCAAAAGGCAATGTAGCCCCCAGTCCCCTATGACCAAAGACCCCCTTTTCTCTGCATCACTGAGACTAGTTTTCCTCAAAACGACACTTTGAAATGTGCTGCTTTAAAAAAAATAACACGGGGACATATACACACAGACAGACAAAAACACACAGGATTTCTTTCTAAGTTCTTGGGAGGGAAAAATAAAGAACCATGACTTGTCCTTAAGAAGGTAAACACAGAACCAGAAAAACAAGGTACGTCCTTGGTCTTGACCATGAGACATCTCCCTGTTGGCCGATAATGACCTTTTCCAGAGAAAATTATATGCTACGTTGAACATTTGGGTCATTAGAGGCTCTGTAGGCCTGACGGATTTCTGTTTTCAATCTCAGGACAGGAGAGAATCACTGCTGTGGTGCTGCTTAGTGCAGGAGACACACAAATCCACCAGAGACTGGGTACACTTCAGTCATTACGTTTTGAGCTTCTGGGCAGGATTAACCCAAATGCTTTTTTTTCTTCCCATTAAGCACATGATAAAAATAGCAAACTGGCTACATAAACCTACCTTCTAAATGTGGATGATTCATTAAGGAAAAAATTAATATTAAAATAAAATGTAAATATATCGTTCTACATTATTACATGTATCAGGAAAAACCTTTTCAGATACATCTCAGCCCTCCAGTTTTCAAGACTCTATTTTCTCGCAGTTGGCATCTCATTGTTTCCAAGCACTGCTATTTATTCCCTTTTATCCACTTATCTGCACACTGTCAAACACATTGCCATCCAGATGCTGTGACCCATACACTTACAAGATATAGCCTGACATACAATCTGATCAACACATCTAATATTACAAGCACACACATATACATGTATGTGTCCACCAGCCCTAAATATGGAACTCTTTCAGTCGTGCTATTTTTAGATGCAGCAGTTATAAATGGCCAATCATAACATGCACTTGACTCAGCTGGATGTGTCCCTGGAAGAAAGCTGTGAGCTCACTGTGGTACTTTGCCAAGCAGCACAGATTGGTGCCACGTGGAATCCTGATGGCTCGAAACAGTGGCTTCCACAGTGTGGTCCAGCTGCTGGAGCCATGTTCCTTCTCAGATGCAGGAAAATGAGAGAAACCCTTTCTGCCCCCTCCCTAGATTTAAAAAAAATATATAAGTGACGCTGTACCCCCCCAAAGTGTACCCCTATCATGCCTCTAGTGGGTAGTTCTTTCAAAATTGCATACCCCCCAAAGTGTCCTCCTATCATGCCTCTGGTGGGTAGTTCTTTCAAAATTACGTGGCCGTTATAAAAGGTGTAGGTGGGGAGGTGCTTTTCCCTTCCTTCCCACAGCCCTGGGCTCATGCAGAAAGCACTAGCACAGCCCAGGCAGGAGGCTCTACCAGTGACCCGGTCCTTGCAGGAGCTGCAGCTGGAGAAAGCTTCCTGTCCCTCTCCCCCAACACTTCCCTTTTCGCATCAGTTTCACTCAACAATATCAGGAACGTTAAGGCTCTCAGGGGCCTCTCTGGGCATTTGTAATTTTCAAAAGTGCTTTGATTCTTTTTCTCCCCCCACCATGAAGAGTCCTTATCTATGAGCCAGTAAATTGCAAATAAAAGAAAAAATTTAAAAGAAAGAACACTTCTGAGCCACATCTTTATTTCACAAGTCTGTGTGTCACGCTGTCTCTACTTCAGCTGCTTCATCTACTAAATGAGGTTGTCCTCAGCTAAGTACACAAGGCTTCTAGGTGACCAAAGTCTCTATTCGTGATGAATTGAGAGGATGTTCTTGGCGGTCCCGGGAGAAAGCAACCGAGTAAGGCTATCACTATCACCCTAAAATGCTCTCAACTTTAAAATTCACGTAGCGAAAAAGACAATGAAGCTGGGAAGAAGAAAATACAAAGGGACTGCACAAATTGGAAATTAAAACTACTCCTGTGTGGTGCTAGGGCAACTGGCAGATGCTGGGTAAGATCCTTTGACTCCAAGACAGCTGTCCCTGGCGGCATCTCCGTATTCACAGACATACGATTTGCCCAAGCACGGATAAACACGCAGTTCCCCCTCCTCAAAGGAGCTGCTACATCACATTTCAAGCCCTAGTTAGTTTACCAAACTTGGCAACTCATACAAACAGAAGTAGGAAAACAATAGTTCAAAGCACTGTGCCTGTTGATAAGTGTCCTCAAAAGGGATGAGAAATCATGATTTGCCACTGCATTGCCTCTGAGTTCTTATTTTCTAAGGTTCTGGTTATCTCTGCTGTTATCAACAAGATGTGATCGTTATAGTGATATTACTGTAATTGGGATGTGTGGTCATTGATTTCCTCAGTAATTGTAATACTGCATTAGCACCTCTCACAAAATGTAAATATTATTTCAGAGAACACTGAGAGGAAATGGTGTTGGCCTAACTTCTCTGGAGACTTTTACTTGGAAAACAAAGATATGGTTTCAACGGCATTGGAAGCAGCTCTGGAAGTCACAACTATTCCTCAGTCAATGAGACAACCCAGCTGCTAGCAGGGACAGGCCTGCAAGCAGCTGCTGGTGGGACTTGTGCCACCAGGTATCTTCAAAAGCAGTAGGAACACTGACCTCTCCATTTGTCAAATCATGTAAATGATACCACCCAGATGAAGGGCAAAAGACAAACTTATTCACCTCTTTTAATTTCATTTTCCTATTCTCCACTAGGAATAAATATAAAAGAAATAACAGAAGGCATAAGACACTAAATAATATATATGCAGATGTTCCCTGCAGTGCTGGTGAAGCAACAGAAAAATAAGAAGCAACCTGTGGCCAACACTCAGGGGTTGGTACATCCAGCTGATAGAACACTGTGGCTAAACATGTTTTTACATACACTGATTGAGAAACGCGGCGCCTTGTGGGATACAGCCACTACTGTCTTTCAGAGACGCCCTTACAAATGCAACAGCATTTGAAATGCAAACCAACACGTTCACATATTCCTTCAGGGCAAAGCTCTGCAAAACTCCTAAGACAAATCCTGTCTGCAAACACATTTATATTAATTCATGGAGCAACAATACACAATATTACACCATGAAAAATGCTCAATACAATTAAGTAGAAAATTCACGAATAAGTAACAGGATAATCTGAATTTTATGGTGCAAAACTGATATATACTCTGGGAGGAAAAAAGACTAAAAGAAAATAGCCCAAAAGATAGTGGTTATGTCAGAGTGGTATGATTTAAGTGATTATTAAAATTTTTCATTTTACACTTTTTGGTATTTTCCCAATTTTCTATCATATGTATATACTACTCTTGAAAATGTAACAATATTTTCAAATAATTTACATCTCCCATTTAAGAATGCTTCAGAAATATCAAGTAATTAAAATAAACCTGAATGACAATTAAACTTACATTATTGGCTCTAGAGTCTGCCACTTCCCTTAGAACTGACCCCGAGCAGTCCCCCTGCCATGGCACTTTCGTGGGCTTCCCAGCTCTGAACCAGCACTCACCTGGGAAGGTGTAGTCACGCTGATTTCTGGAACAAAGTTATCCTCAAAGAAACTGATGATATTCTCCTGCTGCAGTTCCTTTGTTGGGGTGACTTTAGGTAGAGGTGGAACGGGAGGGCCTTTCCTTGTCTAGGAAGCATTAAATATAAACATTAATTCAGCTAAAGATGATGCGTCAGACATGAAGAAATGTCATATGAACAGACCTAGGAGGACAGATTGATCTCTGATTGAAACTTAGATCTGTGTATAGAAATTAGCCTACCTGATTTAGGGGAAGAATACTGTCTACGTGGGTGGCTTTCTGAACACCGACAAGCCAGGGTCCAGTGGAAAGAACTCAGGCTATGAGAGCCCATTCATCTCAACACAAGTACTATAGTCAGGGCTACAGGTGCGGGTACCTATACCTTCAAGGTTAAACGAAGGCAATACTCTCCCTGAATTAAACTGAAAATGATTTCTCACTTCAGCAATAAATTAGAATTTCAAAACTAAAATCAAGCAAGCTTTTCATTTGAATCAATGAGATCAATGACAGGCAGCTTACATTGCACCTTACTCTCCAGGATTTTGAAAAGTAAGAACTTTAGGGGTCTATCCATTATGTATATCCTCTTAAGACTTTCCTTAGTTCAACCATACACGCAACCATAAGGAAGATCGAACCTTCCTTAAGATGGTTCGATCTAGGATTTTTTTGAATTGGGGACAGTGCAAAATGACATACATTCAGCAGGAAGCTGAGACTCTCTCTCGTGGTGCTGGGCAGGGGCAGCGAGCCGCAGCTCCAAGTCCACACAGGAGCATGCGGGTGAACAGCCAGCACTCTGCAGTGCACTGTGCTGGCAGGGGACTCCGCCCACCTGCAGGCTGATGTGAGCGTTCCGAGCACATTTAAGGCAGGCTTCGCTAAGCCGTGGTGTTCAGTGGATTAGGTATAGTAAATGCATTTTTCACTCAGAATATTTTCAGCTTATGAAGGGTTTATCAGGACATAACCCCATGGTAAGTCGAGAAGCGTCTGTACATGAAAGCGTGAACTGGGCTGGGGACTTGGAGTTTTCCTACAGGAATTTTCTTTCCCTACCCAAAGTAGGGAAAATAAAGGTGACAAATTTTCTCTATAGTCACTTTTGCCCAGCCCTTACTGTTCCTTTCTAATCTCGTGTTCCATACAGTTTTATTAAGTGGCTGCTCTAATGCAATCTAGTACAACAGACACAAGAAAATGTGAAGTGACATACAAACATAATTGCTTTTCTTGGCAGTACTTGCCCTGAATGTAAACTAAACCCCTAGGAGAGGGCAGGTTTCATAGAGAAGGATTAAATGGAGCCTTGAAAGAAAGAATTCTGAGAGCAAGAAACGGCAGAAGAGGAGAGCGTGCTAGGCTGAGCAAGCTGAGAACGTGCTGGAAAGTCCCAACAGACTCACACGTAAGGCGTGTGAGCAAATACAAACAGTCAAATATGAAAAACAGGAAGAGTCCTTAGTGACCATCGCAATACCTAGAACCTCACACCTCAGTCTCCCCAACTGAAAACTTCTCCATGGTATTATCTCTGATGGGCCACCTCAACATGAGTTCTTCTATGCACCAAAATATTTAATCTTCCTACCTGCGAAGGTGACCTAGGCCGTGCGGGTGCAGGAGACGCAGGTGCTAGTGTGTGATTCGGACTCGCTGTCGGGCTCGGGAGAGGTGAGGGCTCCTCGGGCGGTGACGGTGTCTTTGCAATGCGGAGAGGACCTGAATCACTAGATGAACATAGGGGATTAAGCAAGGGGTCTTCTAAGGAGCAGTACTCATCCGATCAGGGGTTCTCCATCCCAGAGAAATCCTGAAGCATAACACATTCCGTTATCCTGCTCCCCCTTCCAGGTTAATTCTGGCTAACGGTAATGGTGATGGTGATAACTGGCACCATTTATTGCCCACTGTGTGCCAGACTGCATTCATGTATTATCTCTTATCTTCACAGCAGCCATGTCTTATCGTCCCCACTTCATGGGTGAGGAAAGTGGGGCATAGAGAAGTTAAAACAACCCTAAAGTCACCCAACAATTTAGAGGATCTGAATTCAGGACTTAGTAACGCAAACTCCCTGTTCTTTCAAATGAGCTCTGCAAGAATCTTCCAAACGTAGGCTGAATTAATTTGACTGGTTTCGCTTTTTATTCACAAGAGAATCTTTCCATGTCCCAACCTATAGAAAAACCTACTCTGAAAATCGTAAATTTTACGTTAAAAGGCAGTCTTAGGATAGTGTAATAAAAGTTTTGTACAAGTGCTTTCTGATGAAATTTGGAAATAAATCCACTAATTAATTTCCCTTTTTACACCTTCTAAAACAATGACTCAGTGCAGACACCTTGAACTGTACAAACAAACCATGTGATGGGTGAGATTCAGTAATGTTTACTGAGAACCCACCATGTTCCCGGCACCAGGCCAGATGCTTGGGAACAGCCCGAATGTGATGACTAAGAAGCACTCGGGACACATCCTACTCTCTAAGAATTTCTAAAGTCTACAGCTCGGAGGAACAGAGCCTATACCCCCAAATAAGCCAGCACATACACGGCAGCATGGTCTACACATTCAGGGGCTGAGGGAACAGGGTGCTGTAGAGAACACAGACACAGCGCATGATTGGGGCCATGTGCCAGCAATCATGTCCTCTGACGGGAAACACAGCCCCCATCTACACTTAGTAGAGATTCCACTGAGCTCACTCACCACCTCGCTCTGCAGAGGAATGTTGGAAAAAATGGAAGGAACATTTGTTAAGCGGTCCTGGCTCTACTTTCTGTTCACTTTATCTGATCCAGCACCATTGAAATTGTCATGTGCATTCATGCCTTTCATTTCCAGGTAAGGGAGCAACCATTTTTAAAACACCCAAATGTCACTTTGATATTCCTGTTCTAATTTTTCCTTTTTGCCTAGCCCAGTACTGAAATAACTGTATTGGAAGTGGTAATTCTTCCCCTTTCATGTGTCCTTTCAGGCAATGTTCTTACCCTGGGAAAAAGAAGATACATCTACTGCTCACTTAGTACAGCAGCCATAGCAGAGACTACAAGGATGTCCAATCCAAGAGCAGGGAATAAGAAAACTAGCCATCTCCAGAGGGATCCAAACACCACCATATGCAGAAGTTGGTGCAGGTGTGTGACATGCATGTTGTCATTACTGCATGGGTGTGGGCATTGATTGATATTAAAATTACAAATATGGATCATTAGGACTCTATATTACCTTAGAAGCCATTTAGTTCAATAGTATCTTATTTTTTCTATTAAGTAAAAAAAATGAGACCTTAAACCAGAGAGGTTATTGGACTTACTTAAGGAAAGCAAGTTAACTGCAGGGTCACAAAACTGAAAGCTGGGTCTTCTGACGTCCAGCCCAAGGCTCGCTAGCCTGCGTTCTCTGAGTGCATAATGCCTGAGAAGGATGGAATGAGAGGGGTTCCAAAATCACAGGAGAAAGTGGTGTGAAGCTGAACTCTGGCAAGGCAGACAATTCACCTATGTGGATCACTGGACCTTCAGTGTATTTGACTGGCGTGCTCATAACAGCAACGTGCCGCAGAACAGAAACAACTCCGCGTTTGCCGGATCAAGAGTTAGGAAGTAAGATGATGAGGGGGTCTCACTTCCTCTTTCCTTTCCCAAAATGGGACGTCAGCACCCACGATAAGAATCAGGACTGTCATAGATTTTGGGAATTCCTTTCTTCTCCAGAGAAAGTAACAAGTGTGTAACTAGAAATTATATATTAAAATTTCACACCACAGCTGTCAGGTCCCGTGGAAAGCAGAGAGAGGCAGAGAGTCAATTCTATTGTGATAAGAACCCTCACTGAGACCAGAAGTAAATGCAAAAGCACAGAACTAATGTTAGTGTCAGCCCCCAGGTGGAAGGGCCCCTTTGAGACTTCTATGAGACGGATAAAATAGGACAGGCTGGGCCACAGACTGCAGACATTTCAGCAAGCAGAATATTCCAGGTGCTCTGATCAACAGCGGCCTACCTGGGAGCTCCTTGAATGGTGAAGGCCTTGTCGGCGTGCTGGTCGCCCAGTTTCGTCATCACTTCATACAGTTTGTGGCAAAGCTAAGGGGACAGAGGCCACTTGTCTATTAGCTGCAAGTCATCCTGGTGCCAATTCAGGCTGTTCTCCCCAAGAAAAAAATTGTTCATTGAGAAACTAAGAATCTTATGATAGTTTGGATGGCCTCAGGATAACTGAAATTCTGTACATCATCCAAATTTAAAATCCATGTCAAAACTAAAATAAGTACAAATAAACTAAAAAAAAAAAAAATCCAAAATATATCTATTGACCAGAGCACAGAGCAGAAAACAAAAGCTTACTGTTTACATTAACTCCACTAGAAATAGCCACGCAACCACCCCATTCAACTAAGAAAACATCAGTCAACAACAAAGTTGCCGATTATCTAAACATTGTGAGACCAATTTTTCATTAGCCTAAAACACCACTTGAAATTCCAACTTTATAAACTGACTAAAAAAAGAAAGAAGGCTGTGAAACTGTGACAAAATCTTCCAAACATATAGAGAACTATGTGGTCACTACAAAACTGTATGAGTATTACTAAGAGTAATGACACACTACTAAAAGAAACATACAAAAGAGTGAATTCTTTGGATAATGCTATGTCAATTCATTTGTTTCCAAAATAAATTTTCCTTTACTTTATATTCCATATGTAAAAATAATCATCATGACTCACCACCGCAATTTCCTTATGAAACTTGGCTTCAAGGCTGGAAACGTTTTTGAAAGTATTGACATAAAATCCAACTCGTCTAACATGGGGAAATACAAAGAGGAAAGAACAGAGAGGGAAAGACCAGTCAGCAAAAATGGATTTTTAATGGCAATCAAACATATTCAAACTAGATTTTCTTTACACAATTTTCAATAACACTGGATTAAATAAAATACTAAACCCAGAGTATGCCCAAACTTTCCTCATCTGTTCATATAAAAAAAAAAAAAATCTTTTGGCATAGACCACGACATCTCCTAAAATTCAGTTACTACCCCAGGACAGTGGTTCTCAAACTTTAGTGTGCATCAGAATCACCTGGAAGGCTTGTTTCAGATTTAATAGGTCTGGGCGGGGAGACTGAGAATTCGCATTCTCAAATTTCTAGGCGATACTGACGCTGCTGGTTCAGAGACAACACTTATAGAATCACTGCCCTAAGAATCTGTTTGTATTTTAGATATGTATCTTGTAGACGTTCCAAGATTTGAGAACTTTATTATTAATTTTTATAAAATATAAATGATCCACTTTCAGTACTACATATTTGGACTCCAAAATTTGTTTGATAGAGGGAAAATTGATTCCAATTGTTCCGCAAAAATGAGAGCACACTTTCACTGAGCAGAGAAATCTTCCTGGGCAACTGTGAGCGACAACCTGTGACCCCTTCTCTAGGACCCCAGTCAAACAAGCCAGTAATTCTTAACATCTTTCCTCCTTCGATTGCTCAGCAAATGACTCTGGGTACATGCACAGTGGGGAACTAAGGTAGCTCCAGGAATTTACTATCTAGTTAGAGGAGAACCCAGAGGGGCTGATTAATGAACAAATGCTCTATTCATACTTAAAATGGAAATGTATTGGTAAGAGAAAGAAGCAGAGATTACATAACTGCATATGAACATAAAGTTACCACAAAAGGCTATATCTGCAGTGTCCAACCCCCAGGCCATGGCCTGTTACTGCTCCGTGGCTAATTAAGAAATGGGTCTCGCATCACTGCCTGAGCTCTGCACCCCAGGCCCCTAGACCCAGTCCATGGAAAAATCATCTTCCATGAAACCAGCCCCTGGTGCCAAAAAGGCTGGGGACCACTGCAAATATCAAAAATGAGTGGACAGCTAGATGTGGTGGCAATGTTTATAATCCCAGCACTTTGGGAGGCCAAGTCTGGAGGATCGCTTGAGGCCAGGAGTTTAAGACCAGCCTAGGCAACACAGCAAGACCCTTGTCTCTACAAAAAATAAAACATATTAGCCAGTCATGGTGGCAAGCATCTATAGTCCCAGGTACTCGGGAGGTTGAGATGGAAGGATTGCTTGAGCCCAGGAGTTTGAGGTTGAGGTTACAGTGAGCTGTGATCATATCACTGCACTCCAGTCTGGGCGACAAGGTGAGACCTTGTCTGTTTAAAAAAAAAAAGTGTGTATGGGCAGAAATAGCTACAGAACCAACAGGAGAGAGGAGTACCAGGCCCTGTGCCAGCCACTAACATCTGCTTGGGAGGAAACCTTGGGCTGCAGCAGACCAGTCTGGGTAAAGATGGGAGGGGAGGGGAGATGGGAGGGGCATGTAGTTAAACTTGACTGGCGGGTATTGTTATACCAAAACCTTAATGAATGTCTATGATTAAAACTTTGTGCACAGCTTAATAATTTCTTTTGAATAGGCTTTTTGATCGTACCTGTCGGTGAAAGGCATGAACAATAAAACCTTTGATGTTCACTGCCAAACTGCTCCCATCAGGCAATCTGTTCAACTTTTAACATTATCTTATACCCAACCTTTGTAAATTTGATAGCCAAAAGTGAGCATCTCACTGACTTTTAAATTTATATTCCTTTTATTAAAGTTAACACTTTTTTCATCTATTTATTGCCCATTTGTATTTCTTCTTTTCTGAATCATCTACTCATTATATTAATATTTGCTTATTTCTTTCTTTTTTTTTTTTTACTTTTAATCCCTTTTATTAGCAACCTTTCTCTTCTCTGTCCTCCTTAGAGTTCTGCTGGGTTCATTTCCCATTCATTCCCCAGCTCACTGTTCTCTGGTTTCCTTTACAATATTACACTGAAATGGTCCTTTCCATGGTCACCCATGATCTTGCAGGCCAAACCTAGCTCTTTCTTACTTTACCTTTTTGTAGCATTTGCCACTGGAACTTCCTCCTTAAAAATTTAAAACATATTTTTGCTAAAAATAATGCCTGTGGAATAAAGGGCTTATAATGAAAAGCAGTAATTACCTGTTCCTTCCCCACCCATTCCCTAATTTTTCTTTCTTCTCTATTTCGTTCTCCTTTCTACCTCTGGCTTTAGTTTTACTTTGACACTATCAAGATTGACTGCATTTTTTTCTATTCTATCAAATTAAGTTTTCCATGCTCTATTTGCAGATTGATTCCAATTGTTGAAAATTGGCAGTTAGCTTTTGCATTAAGGAAATACTATTCACTGCAGAGCTGTTTGTTTTGTGTGTTTCTAGTGTCATGGTCCCATTCTACTCAAAAGAGATGTTCAAATAGACAACCCTTTCTTGAATACCACCAATTGTTCAAATTCATGTCCTGTTTAGTTTGCTTCATATGTGGATTATAACTTTGAAACAGCTTTTTGTTTTTCCTTGAGTTTCTGATGCTTTTTAAAAAAAATATGGAGAAAAATCTTATGCCTTTTAGAAAAACTGTTGGCTTCTTACGCTGGATTTCTTTGTATTGCTTATAATCCATTTCATTTTTCTTCATGAAACCCACTGATTTCCTGTTCTGATTTGGACTAGTTGTTCTAATTTGGATTAATTGTTCCATGTTTGAATCATGACTTCATTTTATTGTGTAGCTTTTTGTATTTCTTAGAGTTTTTAGTTACTTTTCTTCTTTTTCTCTTTTTCTTGCATTGTGTTTATCATATCCTCATTCCTCTTCTCCCCCAAACTCTCAATCACTCTCTCTGTTGTATGGAATACCCCTTCTGTCCTAGGTCCCTCTATCTTATTCCATTTTCGACTGGCTGGCTTCTGGGTTTGCTGCACAGTTGTCAACTTTGGATTTCCTTGTGCTCTTTGATTTAGGCTGTTATTTTCTAAATATAGATTTTTTCATCTTGTTTTGTTGGAGTACATCTTCACATTGCTTTAAGGAAGAAAAAAATGAACATAAATATGTGTTACAACACATCTCTCTCTGAAATAAAATGAGGGAGTAATGGGAAATAAATTTTTCTGAGCCCTTGTATTTCTAAAAAATGTTTGCATTGTGCTTTCATAGTTGACAATTCAGCTCCAGGTTGAAAATTATTTTCCTTCAGAATGTTAAAGGCCCTACTCCATTTTTTTAAGTCATCTAATGATACTGGAGAGAAATCTTATTCTGATTCTTGTTCTTTTGTAGGTGACCTGTTTTAATTGTATGTCTTTTTTTTCTCCCCCCTGGAAGCTTTTAGGCTCTCCTTTTTATCATTAGAGTCTGAAATTTCACAATGATTGTTGTGTCTAGGTCTGGATCTTTTTTCATTTGTCCTGGTCATATTTCTTAGTGTTTGTTTTTTTCTTAACAATTCATAAGGGCATTTCCATTAAACATATTGAAACTTGGATTCATTTAGCAAAAAAAAGAATCCCCCTCCTTCTATGTTTAAATTTTGTTTCCTCATATACAGCATATCTTAAGTTGTTACATCAACTTTGAGAAATAACTGGTATAGTACCAGGAAGAAATACCTTATTTGGAATAACTAAACAGACGTCTATGTTTTCTTAATATTTTTATGGCTTCTTTTTAAGATTTAGAAATTAAATGAACTAGTCTACAATTATTCAGAAAAAAGTGTCCAACACTTTAATGCAACTTATCGTATAGTGATTTTCTCCAATTTATGAAATCAGAGACTGTGGAATGGGGACTGCCTTTGGCTACTTCACTATTAGAGCCCCAGCACCTAATACAGCATTGTGTACATAGCAGACATACGGTAACTAGACCACGAGTGAATGAATGAATGTATGAATGAACAAGTAAACAAGCCAATGAATGAAGAATCTGGCGCTTGTTCCACTAGAATAGCATATTCTTATGTGACCTTGCCTTGTAAAAGACTAGCGTCACCAGCAGTGAAATATGCAAGCACAAAGAGTGCTGGGCTCTGGAATCTGATATCTGCTTGGAAGTTTGATTTCGCAAGTTCTTCATAAACAAGGAATTCTGAGACATCACTAATTCCCCAAATGTGGCATCTTCAGGCCTCTTCTGATTAGCTGTCAAAACCAACTTTATTTCTTTATTAAGACATTACTTTGTTCCTGGAAACAGTGGAAAGAATTAAGAGCTGAGCTTTCTCAGCCACAGTTTGCAGGCCAGACTCTCCCCTCTGTAAGCCCTAAGGGAAACCTGCATTAGGGGGGTGTCACTGCTTTCCCCAGAGCCCTCTGAAGTGGAGGAGGCATCCTCTTCCACCCCTCCCTCACCATGGAGATGGACGGGAGGAAGAAGAGTTATCTTCTAGCTCTTTTCCAATTGTCTGAGTTCCTTTCCATCATCCTCTAAGACTGACAGCAACATATTTAACCTCCTCCTAGCTCATCTAGCAAACTCCCAGGTCACCCCTTGCCCCATCCACCATCCACAAGGGCACGTCTCTCGGTTTCCCTCCCTCTCCTTCACCAAATGCTAACACTCACACAGCAAATCCTGACACCCACAGGACTATCCAACCAAGAAACAAGCCCCCTAACTCATGACCCAGCATCCTATTTATACACACTCTGCAGTGGCCACTGTGCTTTCTGGATCTTGCCACCACTCACACCTGTTCCACCCCCAAAATGGGGCAATTTAGTGGCCCCCGAATAACCTAGTTTCCTAGGCCACAAAAGCCCCCATTCACTCATTTCCATTCTACCTGCTGACATTCTTTTAACCTCTGTGGGATCAGTGTCCCTTTTCTTCTAGGCTATCACCCAGCTCAGGCTGAACCCCCTGCTTTATGTAGCTCAGGTCCCGTGGCACAACCCTCAACATTCTCTAGCCAGTCCCATCACTCCCTTCCTGCTCGTCCTCACCCCCACTTGCCCCATATCCTCAGTCCCAAGTTATCCCATCTTTGCGATGGCCATTGGCATCTTCTCAAAATGATGAAAGCTATTTTAAAGGCTTCCCTTGCCCTATCTTCTCCTTCTGCCACTATTCCTCATGCCCGTCAGAATCGGGGTCCTCGGAATAACAGACAACACCCACTGCTGCTGCTTCCTCACCTCCTGTGGAGGCTCCAAGGCCTGTAGTGGAGCTTCTGCTCCCACCATCTACAGAGACCTCCCTGGAAGTTCACCAAAGGTGAAGCATCTCCAGTCCGCATCTGCCTCATCCCTCTGTTACTAATGATATTCTGGGCACTCCCTCATTTGTAAAGTTTTCTCCATTCTTGGCTTTTTGAGATACCACTCTTTCAGAGCTCCTTCCACATCTCTAATTATTTCTTCTTTTCCACATTCTTTAAAATTGATGCTCTTGAAGATTCTGTCATTGGCCCGCATCTTGCCACGTGATCTGTCTGACTTCCTACCTCATCAACTCCTATGACATCATTACCACCCTTATGATAATGATTCCCACCTTCCCTTTGAGCTCCAGACTTAGCTCTATACAAATCCTTTAAACTTTGTTATGATATTGAAACTCACCATATATAAAATGGAACTCAATATTTTCCCAAAACTTCCTTTTCTTCATATATGGTCTCTTTGAGAGAAGCCTTCCCTAACCACCCAAACTACAGTTCCCATGTTACTCTCTGTTAAATTATGCTGTTTTATTTTCTGCATTAAACTTGTTGTCTGACATCTTATTCTTTATTTGCTTTTTAGGTAACTACCTTTCTCTATTCTTCAATGTAAGCTCCAAGAAACAAAAACTTTCAGTACAGGATTGTGAGCACCTAGAAGAGTGCTTGGTACACAGTGGAGGTCAGTAAATATGTGTTGAATGAATGATAAATGAATCTGACCTCTGCCTCCCTCCTGCTTTATCATGACCAGCCCCTCCTGGACACTATCACTCCAACCTTAAACCACATTAGACTAATTAAAGTTCCATGAACCCACATACCCGCTTCAGTTCCCATGCCTTTATTCGTGCTCTACATCAGCTTAGACTATTCTTTTCACTACATGGTGACTTTACTCATTTTAAAATATTTAGCTCAAGCATTCCCTTTGGAGTCCTTCCTTCTTTGCAATATCTCTCTATCATCTCATATGAATTACAAGCTCCTTTAAATTGTACAAACATACCCTAGTATTTCCTCTTTTAAAATTGAACTTGCATCCCCTCTAGGTAGTGGTTCATTTCTCTTTTCCTTTATACATCCAAAATTTTAAAAGTTTTCTACACATGGCGGTAATGGAAGAATAGAGAAACAAAAAAGACATAGGATACACTGAAAGCAATTAGCAAAATGGTAGACAGAAATCTTACTTTATTGGTAATCACATTAAAGGTAAATGGACTAGGCACACCAATCAAAAGGAAGAAGTTCACAGAATGGATAACACATACACACACACGCATACACAAATGATCCAACTAAACACTGTCTACAAGCGACACACTTACAATTCAAAGACACAAATAGGTGGGAAATAAAAGAATGGAAAAAGAAACACCATGCAAAAGAGAGCTGAAGCGGCTATAGCAATGTCAGACAAAACACACAAAATTTATTATCAGAGACAAAGAAGAATATTATACAAAGATAAAAGAGCCAATCCATCAAGAAGACGCATCAGTTATAAACAAATGTATGCCTAACAGCACAGTCCCAAAACATACGAGGCCAAAGCTAATGGAACTAAAGATAGAAACAGACCCAATAATAGTTGGAGACTTCAATGTCTCACTTTCAGTAATGCATAGAACAAATGGCAGAAGATTGCTAAGAAAATAGAGGATTTGAACAACATTATGGTCCAAGTGAACCTAACAGACATAGAGAATATTCCACTCAGCATTTGGAATGATTTTGAATCATGTGATGCAGGATTTCATGCATTAATCACTAATATTTAATATGTTCATTACTATGTGCCCAGTATTATACATTTCACCATAGGAAGCACAGAAGATAAAAAAGTACTAACTTCAATTCCAACACGGAACAATATGTCTAGGAAAATAACATATGCATTCATGAAATAACTTGAAAGATCATGACCGCATGCAATATCATTTTAAATAAAGAGGCCCCAGATAAAGGCAGCAGGATTTACAGAAAAAAAAAAATCACGGAAGTGTTCTTAAATGACACATTTAGGATTCATAAGCTTTATAATCTTAGGAAAGTGTTTAACCAATATGATCCTTAGCTTCCTCATCTGTAAAATGGAGAGATACGTAATTGTGACAGAGGGTATATATGTAAAGTACATAAAATGATACCTGGCAAATAGAAAGTATTCAAAAAAATGATCTTTCTCTTGTTTTTTCACACCACACACGCACGCATGCGCGCGCACACACACACACACACATTGCACATAACTATTGTGGTTGAATAATAATAATAATCTGGATTTACTCAAGAAACAAACTCTATAGAAAGGAAGGCCTAAGCCAGGTTTTGATCAAAGGTCAGGATCTAGACTGAAAAACTAGTATTGACTGATGTTATTTCCTGAGTGCCAGAATAAGGAGTTAGATTGATCTGGAAAGCACTGAAACATTTATACTGTGTATGACCCAAAAAGGAGAAAAGTGTTTTACCAAAATTATCCCTCAGATATTCCCTTTGTTTTGCAGTCTCTACAAAGTCTTTCATGTTACAAGACACTCTGATAATTAGTTTACTTTGAATAACTAAATACTATTTGGGGGGCACATAATAAGCCTGAAATAACATCTGTCAACACTACGCTTGGATGATTGTAGAGATCACTAGAAAAAAAATTAGTTTTATGCCCAGTACATATTAAGGCAAATAATAAGTATTTGCCTCTTAGAAATTCTGGCAATTTTCCCAAGGGTACTATTTCATAGTTGTCAACTGGAAACTTCCTATGGGTATTATCTCATAACTGGAAGTGTGGAACGTTGTGGTACCCAAGCCTTTTGAAGATCATTTCAAAAAGTGATGAAGTAAGTAATTACATTGCAGATCACAAAAATTCCTCTATAGGGGAAAGGAAGAGAATAACTGTTTTAATTGTGTACAAATGACAACTTGTGTTTGAAATGAAATATCTATTGAGGATAATGGTGAGCTCTGCAGAACTACTGGCTGACTTGATCAGTGTTTTCAGTGAGGATAAACTCACTGATACCAAATATGTTTGTAAAGATATTGGATACAAGCATTCCATGAAATGTGAGTGCACCAAAATAATATCTGTATTTACAAAAAATTCAGATGATTTTATATAATTTATGATTTTTAAATAGATATGAATAACTAAATAAATTCAAATTATAAATAGGTAGCTGTTTCATCTATTTCCCTAAAAGATTTATTATTCAGGCTGTATAAATTATCAGTGGAAGAGAGGAAGGGTCTTCTTTAGGCACAAACAGTAAGGTCCTAATCAGGCCACAGAGCTGTCAAGGTGGAGCTCCTGAAAGAAGAGGTATAAAGGATGAGGGCAAAGACAGGAATGTAAGAGCAAGACCACCATCACACTTAACGAGAGGATGATGAGGGTTAGGACAGTGACAGTGAGATACAAGAAGGGGAGATCAACCTAAAACATTACACAAAAAAATGGTGGACCATTTCCTTAATGTCCCTTTGGTTTTCTACGGTTAATGACCCCAAAGCTTTGAGTCTTGGGAACCCAGCAACAATGGTACCAAAAAACTAAATGCAGATGTTGAGAGAATGCATAAATTTGATAAGCAGTGAGATAATTTCAGATATGTTGAACTTTGGGTTATGGTTTGTCATTGAAGTATGACATGTATAGGCTAGTTTACAGTGAACTAGCCAAAATTTCATCCAGATATTCCAGTAGTTCAAAAATAAACAGAGTGCTACTATTGGCAAAATAAAAGAGAGAGAGAGAGAGAGAGAGAGAGAAACTAGGGATGAACACAGAAAAGGATAAACTCTCAAATTGCTTACAATTTTAGTGAACAAGTAGAAGCTATAGACTTTACACAGAGGAAGGTGTTAGGGGAAACATCTGGTTGGAAGTTAGGACAAGAGGACCTGACTGAAAACGATGTGGCAGGGCAAACATGATTCTGTGTATTTGCAGTGGGAGCATGGGGTGCTGATGGAAATTGAGGAACACAAGGCCCCACTTCACCCAACAACTTCTACATTCTACCACTGAGTGGGAAAAATGGAACCAACTATAGAAATGGACTTAATTCCATGAGAAATGCAGAGTATCGAAGCCAGAAGACTAGACAAGTTCTTGGAATAACGGAGGTTCCACCAAGAGCTGAAAGGCTATGTTGTAAATTTCAAGACTAAGGGCAGCTCTCCTAATGCTTCTCACTGAGATTTGGGTCTCCACTTGAGAAATACATCAGTACCCAGAACTGTGCCACCCAACATGGTTGTTGCTGGCCACATGCGGTATTTTAAATTTACATGAGTTAAAAAAAATAAATTAATTTAAAATTCAGTCTTCAATTATACTCACCATATTCCAAGTGCTTAAAAGCCACCATGTGACAACCAGCTACCATATTGGAAAGTGTAGAGAAAACTTCCGTTGGACAGTGTTGAAGCATCACAGACAATAAAGAGAAATGAGGGGTATTCACTGTTCTTAAACTTCTAAAAGGGATATGTACAACCTGTACAGAAACATTTTTACCTTGACCATAATGATGGTAACTCTTCTTGTAAGTCAACGTTAAATTCTTCAAATACTTTCTGTGCTTTCTGAAATTCCTCTTCTGCCTAGAAATGATATATAACGTGTTTACACTAAAAATCAAGCCATTTCACAACAGCACCATTTAATATAAAATAGAAACAGCCTTATGACATCCTCAAAACATTTTGGGAAGGAGAGATATTTGGTTAAAATCCACATGATTTTTTTCAATTAAACATGAAATATTAATACACTAAAACTGGAAACTGGATTGATACAATGGTTGTGTAACAGAGGAGTGGCCTGAAAAAAAAAATGGCAAAAAGATGTCTTCCATCTCCTTAAAACATCGCCCAGTCTTTTTGAGAACTGCAGCCTGCATCCCTGCCCCAGGCAGGTGGTCAGTAGGGGCCTAAGGAATCAGTCATCCCAGGTGCTGTAGCCAGCATCCCAGGTGGGTGCTGCACAGATCACAGTCTTTGGCAGAGATGGGAGGATTAGAATAGCTAACCACAATAGCACAGAACTGAGGGGCACTCCCTTCAAAAGCTCTGTATTTCTGCTTATGTTCAGGAAATTTGGATTTTTGAGATGAGAAGGTCTACCATTTTTCCTCCTTTGCCAGCAAAGTAATAAATTTCTCTTTCCTTCTCCTCAAACCACTTGTTCTCGTTCTTCTGATGTGGCCTCAAGGACGAGTGATGAGCTTTCAGTCGGTAACAGTTGCTTTTGCAGTTTCTGGCTCATTCATTTACTCTAAAAATATGTTGACTGCCAGCCATGTAGATAACTCTGCACTGGATACTGCACTGGATGCCAGACTCCCCATGAAATACCCAGTCTAGGAGAAAGGCTAAATAGTTACATTACAAGGTATATTTACTAAAGGGACTTACAGTATGTCGTGGAGCATGCTATAGGCAAGATGGCGTACAGTGAAGACAGAAGGTTCCACAGAGAAAAGGTGATATTTTAACTGAATTCTTAAAGAATCATGTTTGCTAAAGGGGTTGAGGAAGACATCACAATACATAAAGGTCAAGTTCCATGGGATGGAATTCTAGCTTACTGGCCATGTGAACTTGTCAGATTGCTTTAGCTCTGTGCACCTCACAGGCTGTTGTGAGTATAAGGAAAGATAATGTAGACGTGATGTTGAACACGGTGCCTGGCAGGAGGCCTCTCACGAAGGACAGGTCTTACTGTGGCTGCTCAGGAACTGATGTGTCGGCTGTGGAGGCTCTTTCTCATGATGTGTGTATGGAAGAAGGAGAAGGGGGAACGGGAAGTTTGAAAGTTCATACGCATGGACAGGTGAGTTACAGACAAATGTTGAAGGTCTCATATGACATGCTAAAAAGTGTAGAATGTTTTCTCCAGGCAAAAGGAGCCATTAAAAGATTTAAGCAGCAGAGAAACATATCTAGATATGTGATTCAGAAAGACCATTCAGGCAGCTGTGTGCAGAAACAGGAAATGGCCAGACTAGAAGAAAAGGGTGTAGACAGTAGGTGACTTCAGTTAGTTGGCATCTGTAAGTTGCTGATATAAATGTTAAAAACTACTGAAAATGGGTTTTCTAGAAGAAAACTAAAGTTATGTAAATCTAGCATGTGTCTACACTCTCAATCCAAAGTTTTATCTGAGAATTTCAGCCTGGTTTTCCATCTGAATCTGCATTTTGGCATCACGTGTGGACCACAACCACATGATGAAGTGCAGACACACAGTACTTTCTTTGATCCTACAACACTGTAGGCAAAAGTTTATTCTGAGCAAAATGCGTGAGTCAGTGTCACCCTCGTGAACTCTACAATAACATAAAAAAACTTATTTTAATTAAAAATAATAGAAGGCAGCCCACGAGCACCATGTTTCAGTTTAAATTTTGTCTTGATTCCAATCTCTGTTAAAAATGAAACATATAATTTTAAAAAGCTGAACTGTAACAAGTCATAAAATATGGAGAGTGGTATCCACCCCGGGCTCAATCCCTACCTTAGAGATCCGACCCTCATCCTTTCTCTTGGAGCTCTGCAGCGCTTCCAGATGGTGGCGGGCGCTGTCGTAGTCAACCAGCTTCCTACTGCGCTTGGCGATGCGGTTCTGCCAACAGAGAAAAATGCATGCACTAAGAAAGAGACATGGTAATAGAGTCTCCCTTTAGCTGCAAAATGACAAAGAGATCTCGGCTGAGAATCTTAACTGGATAACACGGTAAGATGGAATTTCTAAATGACCCCTGAAAATCAGACTACTGCCTCCAGTCTTTTGTGTGGAAATCATTAAGTAACTATCTTCCCTTCTGATAACATGTAGGCCAACTATGAGGCACTAAAGACAGAGTTTGCAGTCGAAGACCCGAAAAATTCCAGAATTCGTTAGGGTAAACCTATACTCTCCGTTAGTCTCTTCTCTAAATCTTTAAATGTTCAATGTTGAAGACAGTGAAAAACTATATGAGATTTGGTTTTGTAATTCTAGTAACACTCACATTAACACAAGTTCTATAAAACAGATTTACTTCCTAGGAAATCTCTTTTCCTACAAGTATTTCAAAATCCTCTGTTCATTAAAAGCACTTGGGATAATATATCATTTGGGAATAGCTGGTGTTCAAGACACAGGGGAGATTGTCCTATTGGGAAAGCTCTTTCTCATGGGCCTCCAGTGGACGCCATGAGAAAGTCTGGGGACGAGACACTCCCTTGCAGTATAGGTGAGAGTCAGATGATCTACGGCTGCCAGGGAATGGGCTTGAAGCCTTGCTCATTTCCAGACCATTTGCTCATACAAAGCAAAAGCTTTAAGTTGCTTGAGGGAGCACCAAACCCTTCTGCTCACAGGGCCAGGCAAAGACTCACTCTTCTGGGGCATGAGTAAATGCAAACCCAATCTGGCTCTGGCCTCTAGGATATAGGTGAAGAAAACTGCTACAGGCAAAAGGGTAGAAAGAGAAAAACCTCAACCCACAGGCAAGGGACATAAAATCTTCTTGGGCCCCAGCGCTGACTCCTATAACAAGCAGAGGTCTGCTCCCACTTGAATAGGGGAAGGAAATTCCTGCTTAAGACCAGCCACACATAGAGGCAGATTTTGCCTAAGACGAGGCCAGGAAAGGATAAAAGAGAACAGCCCTGACTCCACTACAAGCCTAACACTAAAAACATGCAATACCTACCTATCACTGGAGCAAGGGCAATGCATGGAGAGACACTCCCCCTGCAACATAGGCATGCAAGGACAAATAAAATCTAATGGGAGCAGTAACACTGAAAAAAACCCTCTGGTACCCAAGGGCCCACCATATTTTGCTCAAAGAAGCAGCTAAAACCAGACTCAAACGCAGGAGTCTGAAAATATTACAGATCTTTGAATATAAATATAAGGTATTAGCAGCCAAATTATTGAGGAATTTGAAAGCTGTAGTGACCTGCAAGTAACAATAAAATAGTAACAAAAAAACCCCAATCTAGCTCAGGTCCTGACTAGATTGTCTCCAGCTCCCACGCTAATGGCCAGATATAAAGGCATGCCGATTTCCAGGCATAACTATTACTTCACTCTTCACTATCTATCCTATGTATGATATCTGGCATTCATTCGAAAACCAGGAAATATACAAAAACAAAAGAAATGATCCATAAGAAAAGATAAAACAATCAACAGAACCAGATTCAGATATGACCCAGATGTTGGAAGTAACAAACAAGAATTTAAAAATAACTATGACTAATGTTGAAGTGTCAAGTTCAGAGAAGTCGACAGTATACATAAACAGACAGTGAATTTCAACAGAGATATTGACTACTTTAGTAATCAATACTAAAGTAGTCCAATAGAAATACTGGAAATTTAAAAAATTATATCAAAGGGGAAGAACTTCATCAATGGGCCAATCAGTAAACCCCAAAAAGCTGAGGAAATAAATAGTGCACTTGAAGATTAGTCAAAATAAATCATTCCCATTACAACACAAAGAGAAAAGAGCTGGAAAAAATCCACAGAGAATTGAGCATAAAAGACCTATAATGCAATATCAAATGGTCTAACATAACGTAATTGAAGTCTCAAAAAGAAATGAAAAGGAGAGTCATGAGAAATATTTGAAGAGATTATGGCTGAGAATTTTACAAAATAATGAACACATCAAAGTACAGATCCAAGAAACTCAGAGAATCCCAAAAAGGAAAAATACAAAACAATACACATCTAGATACGTCATAGTCAAACGACTTAAAGTCATGAATAAAGAAAAAAATAAAGTAAAAAGGAAAGAATTATAGCAGGCTAACCTTCAGAAACTATGCAAGCCAGAATACATTGGAATGATATCTTTAAAGTACTGAAAAATAGACATTAATAGACATCTACAAACTCAGAATTCTATACTTAGTGAAAATATCTTCCAAGAGTGAAGGTGAAATAAAAGGCTTATTTCAGACAAACAAAAGCTGAGAGAATTCATTGCCAGCATAAGAATTTTAATACCAAGTGGAGCTACACAGAGAAATGAGTACCATAAATTACAAAAATTAAAGTAAATATATAAGATTTCTTTTCCTTACTTTCAATTTCCTGAAAAGGTAACTGATTATTCAGAGCAAAAAACAGCAACAATGTATTCTGGGATTTATAACATAGGAAAGGCAAAATGTACCACAATAATACCACAAAGGAGAGGAAGGAAGAACTGAAAGAGCACTTTTTTTAAGGTTCTTAAATGAAGTGGTATAAATTATTTGAAGTTAGACATGTCAGTTAAAGATGTGTATTATAAATTGTAGGGCAACCACTAAAAAAAAGTGAAATAAGGTAGTATAACTAATAAACAAATGCTGCAAAATATACTGATTCTTGCACCCCAAACTAAGAAATTCTGATTTAATTAGTCTGGGGCAAGGCTTAGACATCTGTACTTTTAACCGCACCCCCCCCCGCCAGTAGTCCAGTTATGCCTAGCTAGTCTAATGAGAACTACTGCAGGAAGAGATGCTTTAAAAATTGCTAATTTTTTTAATGGTAGGGAGAAGAAAAAAAACCACAATAATAATATAATTGTTTATGGCTTACAAAGCATAGTCACAGCCAATGGATCCACACAGCAACCTATAGCACGAGTGTTGCAAGCATGGTGACACACCCACAGTCACTTAAAGATATGTGATGAGTTAGCCCAAGCAGGGTGGAATGAAGTCCTTCAATAAGGCATGGTGAACACTATGTGCCTTTAAGGTGACAAAGCTCATTATTTTTACCAAACATCTAACTGTTACCTTAAAAGGGGCCCCGTCCCTTGAAGCACTGGCCTGAGTAATTGTATGAAAATTATTACGAAGCTCTTCCTTCTGTCCTGGATACCCCTACAATATCTTCCAAGTAGCAAATTTTGATTCTTTGAAGATGAATTTGATTTTTGAAAAAAGCCAAAATTCAAGTACAGATCCAAGTCATTTATGTCTCGGAATAAGGTGGAAGAGTGCACAGGGAAATGTTAATTTTGTTCAAAAACAAGAAGCGAAGTAAATTGTGTGACTCATTTTCTTTTGTGACTGACAAGCCAATCACAGAGCATATAGCTTACCATGGCAGAAGTGACTATATGAAGAACACCACGCATTTTGATGCATACATTTTTGTGTTGGAAAAACAAATCTATCTTATTTCTTTACCTTTCTGATATTTTGGAAACTTGTGGGAGAAAAAGCTCAAATGTTCTAAGTAAGGGTAAATTTAACACACATTAGCTTTTTAATAGAAAATGAAATAATTCTTGTTTAAACATCCAATAATACATTTAATTAAATAAATTATAAATTTAATTAACATTTCTTGAAAAAAATAAAAAAATTTTCTTGAGAGTTTCACTGTGCACTGAATTTCTACAGTTAAAAAATAATTTATTGTACATTTTTTTAAAAATTCAACAACAACCCCAATTTGGAATTCATTTTAGCACATTGCAGTAAATATATGCTTAGTTGCTCATGCATAGCTGCCAAGATATAATATAAACCACATTTTACAACAACTGCTCACAGCTGTAAGCCGGCCTGGGTTGGTGACAAGCAGGCTCTTATTATAACATTGATTTTAGATGTCATTGCTGCATAACAGGAAGTGCAACACATGGTGCCCTGCCAATCACAGCTGGAAAGGGCAGCATGAATGGGACTTCATAGTCCTCACTGATGGCCTGCAGTAAATATTTGGGAATTTGCCTGAGGATTTAATTGCACATGACCTGTTGATTTTAATGGTAATCAAGGAAGTAAATTGTGTTCCATGCTTTGAAAATTCTCTACTCAGTTTTTTAATTATAATCCTCATTTCTATCAATAACATTACATAATCACTCAGAACTGATTTCACAAAGTGACAGTGTCTATACCTACTTCTAACTTCCATTTACTGAGTAAAGGTACACAGAATAACTTAAGTCCATTTTCACGAAGAAATTCTTACAAATATCAAATACAGCTCTCTGCCCACTCCATCTCTATCCCAGTCCAAATTGTCTCCTTTCCAAGTTAAACACTGCCATTTCCTCAAATGTTTGTCATGTTATATGGTTTCAACAATTCTCTATCTTGGTTGATACCTCCGTGTGTGCTCCAATTTTCTAAACGTGGATTGAGTGAAAGAGAGAGAGAGGGAGAAAGATTATTACATCCTCTTTCTATGATTCACATAATACCTTGACATAAATTTTATTTCTCTTCAGGGTATCCAGCAAAAAACCAAGACGATATTAATCTGAAATCTCTAAATGGTTCAGTAACTAGAGGATAATCTTTGTCTGTGACCTAAACCATAGATCTCAAAAAAAGAATTGTGTAAGTTAATGTTCTGCTGAGTTCTTTATATTTCTGACATAAAATAAACTAAAAACACTAGCCAATATAATATGTCATGATTTTATTTTAATCTCTGTGTTTCAACACAGGTACTTCTGTGTGTGTGTGTATGTGTGTGCATCTTCTAAAATTATAGGTTCCTAGAGAGTATGGCCAATTTCTAAATAATTATCTCTGGGCATTACAGTAATAGCTAGGATCTTTACATTTTGATGATGACACTAAATTTTTGTCCTTGAAACTCAACATTCAAATGTCTGCTTCTCCAGTCAATCACATACATCCTTCATTTGCTTACCTAAGTCATACTATGAATATATCACATGAACAATGTGGACAAGTTGCAAGGTGCTTTGGAATTTTCAGGTAGGAGGACACAGTTTTCCCTTATCCTCTTCTGATTTATTAAGTATTGTTTTTCCAAGAGATTAAATTACCACGCAATAGAGGTGATGTCAACAAGATGAAGGAATAAGAAGCCACAGACTCTCCTTACCACAAGTGACACAAAGATTTAACACCAACACATGTATCAATGTCCTTTGTGAGAAACCCAGAAACGAGTTGAAGAGACCCTGAACCTTAGGCAAGGGCAAAGCTAACCACATTGAAACCGGTAGGAAAAGGAGAGATACCTTCTCACCATATCCTCTGCTCCCAGCTCAATGCCACACAATAGGGAAGGAACACCAAGCTCCCAACTCCTCACTGAAAAGTGAAGGAGTTGGACTGCACATCTGACATGCCAACTTTTCTGACTCCTACCCAAAGTAGTATCTTCTTTCTTGCCTGCCTCAGAGAACTGACAGAGCCAGCATAAAGTAGTTCCCTGGGATCTACAGAAAACAAACAGGATTTTGAACATGCATGAAGGCATTTGCCACAGCTCTCCCCATCCCATCCCAGCTCAGCGTAGAGCACTCAAGCAGAAACAAATAATCAAAAATACCCTCCTAGAGAGTACCATTTACCATACAACTAGTTGACACAGCCCCTCCTCTGAAGTCAGAGCAAATAGGAAACAAACCTGAGATCCCACCTTCTGCCTAGTGAGGGAAGGAGTTGGAAAAGCATCCAACAATCTAACATTTTGGGGGTTACCCAAGAAATGGCTTCAGTCATGCTTGTCTCAGAGCATTAACACCCAGCATTCTCTAGATGCCTGGGGATTGCTAAGAACAAAAAACGCTGTTGGAATATCACAAAACTTTTAGAGGCTTTCATAATCTATGCATGAGATGACTGGCGAGGGTCTTCTCCTGTATGGAGCCAGTCTGTGAAGACTGAGAGAAGTGGCTAATTTTTCTAATGCCCAGACACCAACACAGAGAGTCAAGGTGTTGAAATGAAGAAACAGGAAAATACATTTTAAATGAAGGAATAAGACAAATCTCCAGAAACAGATTCTAATGAAATGGAGACATATTATTTACCTGACAGAGAATTCAAACTGTCACTGAGAGCAGGACAAGAATGTATAAACAAAGTGAGAATTTCAACAAAGAGATCAAAATATCAAACAGAAATAATAAACATAAATCATGGAGCTAAAATATACAATAACTGAACTGAAAAATTCACTAGAGGGGTTGAAGAGCAGATTAGATCAAGCAGAAAAAAGGATTAGTAAACTCAAAAACAGGTTATGGAAAATTATTTGATCAGAGGATCAAAAAGAAAAACAAAAAAGAGTAAAGAAAGCTTAAAGGGCTTATGGGATACATCAAGTGGACCAACTAATGCATTATGGGAGTCCCAAAAGAAGATAGAAAGAACCACAGAGCATATGCAAAGAAATAACAGCTGAAAGCTTCCCATATCCCAGGAAGAAAGTGAACACCTAGACCCAGGAAGCCCACAAAATGCCAAATAAAATGAACTCCCAAAAATCTACACTGACATCTACGTTATAATCAAATTGTCAACACAATTTGAAAGCAGCAAGAGAAAAGTGACTTGGTGCATATAAGGAAACTTCCATAAAACTGTCAGTGGAATTTTTAGCAGAAGCAGGCAACAAGGAAGAGGAAGGATATACAGAAAGTGCTAAAAGAAAATAAAAACCCTGCCAACCAAGAATACTATACCCAGCAAAACAGTTCTTCGAAAATGAAAAAGAGATAAAAACTTTCGCAGACAAACCAAAACTGACAGGGTTCATTACCACTAGACCTACCTTACAAAAAATGCTAAACAGAGTTCTTTAATATGAAATGAAAGGGCACTAAACAGTAAAGAATAGCATAAGAAAGTATAAAAATTGCTGGTAAAGGTAAACATATAGACAAATACACAATATTGTATTACTGGAACAGTGGTGGGTATATCACTTTTAATTCCAATATAAAAGACAAAAGTACTAAACATAACTATAACTAAAAAATATGCTTATGGATCCACAATATAAATAGATGTAAATTTTGACATCAATGATATTAAGTATATGTGAAGGAAAAAATAAATTGTAGAGTTTTTGCATTTGATTGAAGTTAATTAAGCTCCTCTTATCAGATTAAAACAGACTCTTTAATTATAAAATATTTTATGTAAGCCCCATCATAACCACAAAAAGTACTTATAGAATGTACACAAAAGATAAATAGAGAGGAATAAAAGCACATTAATATAAAGAAACAATAAAACACAAAAAGTTAACAAGAGAAGAGGAACAAACTCCAAAAAAAATTAACAAAATGGCAATAGTAAATCCTTCCCTATAAATAATTAATTTAAACGTAAATGGGTTACACTCCCAATCAAAAGACAGTTGACAGAGTGTCTGAATGGATTTAAAAAAAAAAAAGGAGCAACTATGTTGTGTACAATAGGCACACTTTTAATTACAGGACACAGGGTAAAAGTAAAGAGATGGAAAATGATATGCTATGCAAATGGTAACCACAAGAGAGAAAGGGTAGCTATCCTTATCAGACAAAATAGACTTTAAGTCAAAATCTGTCACAAGAGCAAAATAAGAACATGTAATGATAAAAGATTCAATCTATCAAGAAGATATAGCAATTATACATATATTTGCACCTAACGTAAGAGCATCTATATATGTAAAGCAAACATTGACAAAGGAAGAAACGGATAGCAATACAATAATAGCACAAAACTTTAATAACTTACTTTCAATAACGGATGGAACAGCAAGACAGAAAATCAACAAAGAAACAATAGACCTGAACAGCACTATAGACCTGCAGTCCCCAACGCCTCGGCCGCGGACCAGTACCATCCATGCCCTGTTAGGACATGTGCCTCACCCGCTCCCCATGGCTCACATCACTGCCAGAGCTGCCCCACCCCTCCATGGGAAAAATTGTCTTCCATGAAACTTAGGAACTGGGTTGCACAGCAGGAAGTTAGTGGAAAAAAATGAAGCTTTGCTTGATAGCTGGCCCCTCACTTCCTGCTGTGCAGCCTGGGCACAGCCACTCCCCATCACTCGCAGCAGCATCGCCTGAGCTCCGCTTCCTCTCCACCCCGCATCTGTGGAAAATTATCTTCCATGAAACCAGAGTCTGGTGTCAAAAAGGTTGGGGACTGCTGCTACAGAACAAGTGGTCCTAACAGGTACATACAGAGCACTCAACCCAGCAACAGCAGAGTATACATACTTCTCAAGTGCACATACAACATTCTTCAAGATAGATCACATGTTGGGTCAAAAGACAAGACTTAACAGAAGAATGAAATCATACCAAGAATCTTTTCCAACCACAATAGAAAGAAACTAAAAATCAATAGCAGAAGGAAAAGTGGAAAATTCACAAATATGTGGATATTAAACAACACACTCTGAAGGACAATGAGTCAAAGAAGATCTAGAAAGTTAAATTAAAAAATGTCTTAATGCAAATTAAGAAAAACATACCATAACTTATGGGATGCAGCAAAAGCAGTACTAATAAGGGGGATTATAGTGAGAAAAGCCTACATTAAAAAGAAAAATCTCAGATAAACAACCTAACATTACATCTCAAGGAATCAGAAAAAGAAAAACAGGTTAAATCCAAAACTGCCAAGAAGGAAGGAAATGATAAAGATTAGAACAGAAATCAGTGAAACAGAGGAAGGAAAACAGTAGAAAAAAATCAATGAAACTATGAGTTGGTTTTTTGAGCAGATAAACAAAATTAACAAACTTTTAGCTAAACCAAATAGGGAAAAAAGACTCAAATAAATAAAATCAAAAATGAAAGAGGAGGCCTTACAACTGATGCCACAAAAATAAAAAGGATAACAGACTAATATGAACAGTTATATGCCAGCAAACTTCATAATAGAGAAGAAACAGAAAAATTACTAAAAACGCACAACCATTCAAGATTGAATAACGAAGAAATAGAAAGTCTGAACACATCTGTAACTAGTAAGAAATTTGAACAGGCAATCAAAAACCTCGTTCCCACTCTCACAAAGCAGCCCAGGACCAGATGGCTTCATTGGCAAACTCTAACAAACACTTAAAGAAGAGTTAATGCCACTCCTTCTCAAACTCTTCCAAAATATTGTAGAGGACAGAATACTTCTAAATTCATTTTCTAAGGTCCTGATACCAAAGCCAGACAAAGGCACCACAAGAAGAGAACACCTTCCTGATGAATTTAGATGCAAAAAACCCAAAACGATATTAGCAAACTGAGTAGGATCCATCCCTGGGATGCAGGACAGTTCAACATATGAAAATGTACTACACCACATTAACAGAATGAATGATAAGAATCACACAATCATCTCAATAAATGCAGAAAAAGTGTTTGATAAAATACATCACCCTTTCATGTTAAAAATGCTCAACAGACTAGGAAGAGAGGGAAATTACCTCCACAAAAGAGAAGCCATATCATAGCTAACATCGTATTCAATGGTAGAAAACTGAAAGATTTTCCACAAAGACCAGAAGCAAGACAAAGATGCCCACTCTCAACACTTCCGTTCAATACAGTACTGAAAGTCCTAGCCTGAGAAATTGGACAAGAAAGAGAAATAAAGGACATTCACATTGGAAAGGAAGAAGTAAAATTGTGACTGTTGGCAGATGCCATGATCTTACATATGGAAAACGCTAAAGACTCCACAAAGAATCTTCCAGAACTAATAAACAAATCTAGTAAATCTACAGGACACAAAACCAACATAAAATGATTGGTTGCACTTCTATACACTGATAACAAACTATTTGAAAAGAAATAAGGACAATAATCCCAATTACAATAGCATCAAAAAGAATAAAATACTTAAGAATAAACTATGGAAGTGAAAGACTTGTACACTGAAAAGTATAAAACATTGATAAAAGAAATTTTTAAAAAACACAAATACATGGAAAGACATCCCATATTCACAGATTGGAATATTTAATATTGTTAAATGCTCATACTACCCAAAGCAATCTACAGATTCAGTGCAATCCCTATAAAAATCTGAATGGCATTTTTAACAGAAAAACAATTCTAAAATTCACATGAAACTACAAAAGACCCCAAATAGCCAAAATAATCTCCAAAACTACAACAAAGTTGGAGGCATCACACTTTATAATTTCAAAATATATTTCAAAGCTTCAGTAATTAAAACTGTGTGGTCTTGGGATAAAGACAGATATATAGAGCGATGGAACAGAATATAGATTCCAGAAATAAATCCACACATATACACTCAAATAACCTTCAACAAGGGTATGAAGAATACACAACAGGGAAAGGAAACTCTGAGAAGAAATCACAGGGGAAAAGCTTGATATTTTAAATGAAAACGTTTTGGAATTGACATTGGTGTTGGCAATGATTTCTGGATTGAACACCAAAAACACAGACAACAAAAGCAAAAATAGACAAGAGGAACTACATCAAAGTAAAAAGCTTCTGCATTGCAAAGAAAAGAATCAATAGAGTAACACGCAAGCTATGGAAAAGGAGAAACATTTGCAATCCTTTCTCTGATAAGGCATTCTTTGATCTGACAAGGGATTAATTTCTGAAATATATAAGGAACTCCTAGAATGCAATAGCAAAAATACTGATAATCAGATTAAAAAATCGGCAAAGGGCTTGAATAGACATTTCCTCAAAGATATACAAATATAATCAAACTCAGAGAAGCAAAGAATACATAGAATGGTGGTTGCCAAGACCAGGGAAAATTGGAAAGGGGGAGTTGCTAACCAATAAGTACAAAATTTCAGTTACGGGGAGGCAGGGAACATGATGGACGAGAAACGCCCCCGGCCAGAGCATCTTTGCAAGGGAAAAATCTTAGATGAAAGAGATAAAACAGACAAATATAGATGGGATGAGGGTAAGAAGGACGGATGCCTGAACCTACAGGAGACTCCACGGAAAGAGGATGTGGAGCAGAACTGGAAGGAGAAAGGAATCAGCAGGGATTAAGCCCCAAGAGGCTTGGTCACCAGCAAGGAAGGTAGGTGGAGTGGTTAAATTTCCCCTCCCTTGCAGCTTGGACTGCTGGTGGGCTCCCAAGCTGCTGGAGAGACCTGCTGACACCAGCACAGAGACAGCTGCTGCCACTGAGAGGAGAGCCTCTTGCAGACAGGGCACTGGGCTCCCAGCTCCCTCAGGGCACCTTCTGCTCCACAGACCCCAGCTGATCGGCAGGCGCCATATTGCTTCATTCTCCCCTTTCATTCCCCTACCCAAGGCTGCCGAGAGAGACAATTTAGCCACTACCCGGAGGCACCCATAAGGCATGAGACCTTTCCTTTTGGGGCCCTGCAGTGGACTGAGGGGCACTGGGACTGTGAGCTCCCGACCCACCAGCAGTTCCTGGTATAGCTTCCCCAGTGACTCCAGCAGAGTGGAGAAAACCCCAAGGCAGAGAGACACTGATCCAGCTTGGGCACCCCCTGGGTGACTTCAGACCAGCATTCTTCTCCTTGGCATGGTCAGAGATTAATTTCAGGGGCCCAAGGAAAAGCCCTGCAGGCCAGATCCCATACACCCAGGTCTCCAACACACTGCCGGGGGCACAGAAGGGATATTTGTGAATTAGATGACTGAAGTGTGTGTGCCTTCAGGGCCAGAACAGAGTGGGTCCTAGCTGCAGCATGTTAGAGAAGCACCCCTACGCCCATGGGAAGGCCAAACTCCCAGCTCCAGACATGATCCTGGACAGGGAACCTCCCACCCTGCATCACAGTTGAGGAGGAGCTCCCTGGCTAGCGGTCCTGCCTGTCGGCAGAGGCCCAAGAGAAACCACAAAATAAGGGAGGGGGAAAGGAGTGAGGCCTGCTCCAGACTGCAGGTCTCAGAGAGCCCACCCCCACACATAGACTTTCTGGTTGAGTGGGGCATCAGCCCCCTCATGGCAGCTTTGCCCAGAGGCGTGGAACAGACCTTTGGCCCTGCTAAAAGCATTTGTGCAACTTGAGTGCAGGATCACCCAACCCTGCCCCGCCCAGCCTCGCTCCCCAACCCGCCCCTGCTGAGGTTGAGAAGAAGGACACACCTGGAAGTCTCAGGGCCCCACTCACAAGCTGAGGCGCTAGAGTGCCTCTCCAGAGAAACAAGAGCTGGTTACATGACCCATAAACAATACTGCAGCTTGCCCCTCAAAGCAAGCAACACCTACTGACACGGAAGTCAATTTGCATGTCCTTTCTGGCCTTTACTGACTCATCACACAGGGTACGGCTGAATCTCACCCACAAGCACCACCCACTGTCGCAGAGACTAAACTGGGTGTGCCATTATCTAAACGAAAATCCAAAGGTAAGCAACAGCTGCTCCAGACGGAAAGGAATCAGCAAAAAAAGTGAACTCAGATGGGGCAAAGGCAATATATGTAACCTAAACATTTGTACCCCATAGTATGCTGAAATAAAAAAAATTCTGGTTATGTAAGATGAATAGGTTCTAGAGATCTGCTGTGCCTGTAGATACCACTACTGTATTGTGCACTTAAAAATCTGTTAAGATGGTAGATCTCATGTTAAATGTTCTATAAAAGAAAAATAATAAAAGAAAAAATATAAATAAAATAAAATTTTAAAAAATTACAGTAAATTACCATGCAAAAAACAATTCTCTGAAGTGTGGTAATTATTCTGAGGCCATTCGCTCCACAAATGCTACAAATTCCTAGGCAAAATTTAACTGTCTATCAAAATAATCTGAAGATGTCCCAAAACATATTCCTTGTAGGCTAGTGTGTACGGCCTTACAGAATTTTTTAAACTTGAACTTTTAATTTCTCAGAACATTTTTATAAATCTGATTTATACTTTTTCATTTGGTTACATCTACCCAATGACTCAATAGAGCACTTTGCCCTAATATAATAACATCATTGAAAATTCATTATTTGGATTTGCTCCCTATGGCATTTTGGAAACAAGGCTAATATATCTAGTGTGATCCACTTGGGTTTTTGTCCAGTGCCCCTGATTCTCCAAAACATACTTTGTATACTGGCCGACGACCATCAGGCATTCTGTGTGGGACCAAGGAAAGTAAAGTCTTTGCTATGAGTATAGTTTTAGCCAAGAAGATTCACTATGTTTCATGGCCAAGGCCAGTTCCCATTACCACAGATAGTTCCCTGGTGTTTGGTCATGGCTACAAAGAAGGCCAGGTAAAGTGGAATTATGCATCAGAAGATGCCTAATAAGAAACTTACTGTAGATGTCCAATGTTGCTGGTTTCCAGCCTCCTCACCCTATGGGAAGGACAGCACATGGCTGTCTTAACTAGAACTCCACCTTGAGCAGAAAAACAACTGGGGTGGCTGGGGCCACACGGGTAACACTGCTTATTTACTACATATAACACAGGTGGTTTAAAAGCCACATTTGCCTCCAGAGTCCATTCTAAATCTATATTCAGTACTTCACTTTTGCATTTACCTTTACAATAGATTCAAGTGTCAAATAAATATTTCAGACAAGATATTTTTAGGTTCAGGTGCAAATGAATTCGAAACACTTATATCTTAATATTTCATTTTGAACCTGGAAATTTGAATGAGAGAAAAAATACCCAGGTGCATTATAAACACATGCAAAATAAATAGTAAACAAGGAAAGGTCAGATTTGTTCTCATATTTACAACTAAGTTTCTCCCTTCCTTGTGACCATTGGTTATTATAATAGAAATCCTTGTCAAATGCTATATAATAAAAAAGTTTGAATATAAAATTTTCGATAGCTCTGATTTACGGTTTTATATCTATAAGTTTAAAAAGACTTCTGCAGAGAAGTAAAAGCTGAAGCAGTTCATTAAAGTGTAAATGTGACTTCTGTAACTACATTTCATTTCAAACTGATTAGAACAGTATAAAAATCCCATGCTTATATAAATGAAAAGTTACCAGCTGTCTTTGATGTCAGCTGGAGGACTTTTAATTCTCCTCTCTTGCCGATGTTTCAATAACTACATGAGACCGTTCAATTCTTACCTTTATAGACACAGAATAAAATACCTTTATGTCAGGAAATTGGCCCAGGTAGGTATCCAGTGTCAGCAAGGACCCATCCACTAGTTTTTGATGGAAGTCTTCCCACAGTACATCACATTTCTAAAAGAAAAAGTGAAATAAAGACACAACTGTTGAATTATTTTAATTGGATATAGCTCTCATCAAACTTCCAAAATCTGAAACTGTAAAATCAGACAAGTAATTCTTTCCCAGATATTAGATGCTAGAAAAAATGTACATTATTTAATAATACAATAAAATTTTAAAGCAATTTGGCCACCAGTTCTACTTAATAATATAGGCTACCTAAGAGCTTAATAAAAATCTGTTTCTGATTCTAAATTACTAAACAATGCAGAAGCTTCAAAAGGTCTCCGTATCCCTATAGATGGACTTTGGGGCTAAGAAACTGAGAAGAATTCCAGTGAGACAACTTGCTTCTAAAACAATCCATGAAATAAGATATCAGATTGAAACAAACAACAAATTGTTGTGCACGCCTCCGCAGGGAAAGCAGAAAATTTAGTCATCTTAGCAAGGGCCTTACCACTTATGGAGTATCAACTGTGGTAAATACATAGCGAATATTAGGGATTACTATTATTACATATACTATTACTACTGTAACTATGTCAAAGCACTGGATTAAACACTTTCTGTGATCGTGTGTGGGTGTGTCTACGCATGTGTACAGTCATTTAATTCTTATAACAATTTTATCAGAAAAGACTTGTTATTGTCACTACATTGTAGAGGGTACTAAATTCCAGAGACATCACATGACACGGCCAAGGCCATGCAATTGATTAATGATAGACACAGATTTCAACTGAGGTCTGTCTCCTTGAATTCAAAGCCCATAATCTGACTATTCCAAAAGGCTGCCTCTCTAGAGTAGGATTCATATCCGACCTGTGTGATTTTGAGAAACTGAACCTTCCTGAAGTACAATTTCTCCAACTAAATGAGCTGATAATATAAAGTGCTTCACAGGATTCCAGGCACATAGCAAGTGCTCAAGAATGTCATCTCCACATTTCTCTCACTACTACATTTGGGCTCTCCTGACAGAATCTGCTGTTTGGTCCCCACTCTCTACCCTTTCTTTCTTTTTAATAAAGGAATGTCAAATTTTAGCTGAGCACTTGGCCACCAAAGATAAGGACTCTATTTCCCAGACCCCTTTGCAGCCAGGTGTAGCCATGTGACTATGTTCTGGCCAATGGGATGTATTTTCAGGGAGGGATGGGCCCATCTTCCAGACTTGCTCTGTCTTGCTGACCGGAATGCAGAAAGGAGAGCTGATGGCCAGTGCTCAGAGACTTATCTTGAACCTGAAGAAGGCAGGCTAGGGATGGAAAATATGAGCCTCTGACACTTGCGGGTCCACCATGCCATACCTGGGCTACCAACCTTCGAATTCTTTTATGTAAGAGATAAATTTCTATCTTGTTTAAAAAAAAGCACTTTTTTGGTGTATTTGCTTTTGTTTCATTTTCCACATTTCAAAAACTAATCCTAATTGTTACAAATCTCAATTCAAGAATTTTATGCTAATAAAAAAATTTAAATTCACTGTTTAAAAAGGCTCATCTTCTGATGTGAGTGGGCCTGTGAACTTGCAGTGTTCAGTTTCTTCATGATAAGTAGAGCCCACATTTGCATCTGCAACTAAGGATATCAAAAATCCTGGCAGCTACAAGGACCAAAGTTGGATACAGCCATTTCCTAAAAAAATAAACATCACTCGTGTACTGAGTGTCACAGGATAGTTAAAATAAATAAGTTAATAAATATAATGCCATATTCTGAAAAGTTATTAACAAAATTTCTATTATTGCCTTAAAATTCTTTTTCTATGATGAATTTTTAGTTATACATGATTTATCAGAAATTTACAAAGTATTTAGCAACACGATGTTTAAATAACGTTTTTATGTTGAAGAAATGTGAGAAGATGCAATTACTTAATAATTGCATTTGAAAATGATGCGTAGTGGCTGATTTTGCCAATCCACATCTTAAAAGTTTTTGAAAGATGTAATAGTGTCAACAAGAGCTTTCCTCATAAATATATCTCCATTTTTAGGTCAGTTATAATGAGATTATGAAGATCAATGTCAGGATGTCAGAATTGTCAAGGAGCAATTCCATGGACTCCACTGTTAATCCATCTTTCCCGAGGCTGCATAGACGTTCAGCTCTTCACATATCAGACCCTCCCCTGAGCTCTGGCTGCCACATCTAGTTTAGGTCTTCTGTGCCTAAATGAGCTGCAGTAACTCACCTGAAGTGGAGGACATGACAAACAATTACTCTTTGTTTTAACAAAGAACTTGGACGGGAGAGAATCCTGACTGGCGGCTTTCTCACATCAGTAATAATATCAATAACATGCACCAAGCACTGACTAGGTAGATGACATGCACACGAAGGCTTTAAATGTGTCATGAGTAGGTACAGTTATTATTCTAATTTTGTAGGTGAGGAAACTAAAGCCCAAGACGATTAAAGAACTGGTCCACCACACAGAGCTATTCTTCGTCTCTGTTCCAGTCTGGTTTCCACAAAGCAGCAATACCCACTTGCTCACTTCCTGTCAGCCAGACAGCCCCTAGCTAGAAGTCTGACTTCAGGTCTTAAGCCATGTCTAGGTCCAAAGCCTTCCTGAAGTCAAATTCCTCTGAGCAGGCTGACATCGTGCTTGTCCCCAGGCTCTGCAGATCAGTGGATGGACCGGTTGGTATTAAAGCGGGATGGATGCTCTTCTGAGCTCCTGTCCCTGTGTGCTGTGGGGGCTATTCAGTAGCAGGATTAAAAGCAAACAGGTGAAGTCTGGACACAAAATCACACTACGATCCACTTCTGCTAGAAATGTGCTTTTAGACCTGCAGTGAGGACAGCAAAATGATATTGTTATTTTAAAGAAAAATATGCTTTAATACACAGCTTTCCACCCACGTGATTGCAATAATCATCTTCGGCTCTCACAGTACGTTTAGGATGATCAGGTAGCAGAGGTGCACAGTGCCTTCTGGGTGCAATGTCTCCCCTCATGATTAAGACCGTGAGGTGCGAAGGCGGTTCATGGGACAGGTGGAATGAGTAGGACTCCGTGGCAGCTTCGCGGAAGCCACCTGGCTCTTACCTCGCCAACCATTTTCACATCTTCCCGCCCATACCAATCCGGCTCGTAGACTTCATGCAGTGACTCGGTGAGCTTCATTGAGGCCTCCTGCATGCCTGGTGTTGGAGAAAAACAACTCCTGTTACACGGAAATTGGTGGGGAGTCTCTTTTTAAAGTGAGAGAAAAATCTTTGGTACTTCCTAAATATTTAAGGAACAATTGGAACAACTGCTGCTTGTATCTGTAGTCACATCTCTCCTTGTGGGTCTCTAAGACTTACCACATTGTGTATTTGCTATTACTTACATGATTGTGATATATACGGGGTCTTGGAAAAAACCAACAAGTATATTACTCCAAATATTACAACAATAACAATGTGTCCTACTATGTGTGCTATCATTTGCTAAGTGGCATCAGGCAATAAACGGATAGGACGTTAAGAATACTGGTACTTAAAACTGCAAACTTCCAAAAATAAAATTAGTCCTAAACAAGTCTAAATACAAGAAATAAAGCATTTTTAGAAGCAGGTAGAAGTAAAATCAATAGGATTGTAGAGCATAACAGTTGAAAGAGGTTGAATGATTGAAAATGGTAAAAATGGTTATGGTTTAAGTGGCTCAAAAATTTTACAAAGAACAGTGATAAAACAGGTTGTCCTTTTCCAATACAGTAAGTCCTTACTTAATGTCATGGATAGGTTCTTAGAAAGTATGTATTTAAGGGAAATGACATATAACAAAACCAATTTTGCCATAGACTAATTCACATAAATAAGAGTTAAGTTCCTGCAGCATGTTTCTGGTCACAAAAACATCACAAAACTTCTAAATAAAGACCAAAACACTTCTAATATTAAACAATGAAATAAATGTGAGCAATACCTGTATTTAATAATGTTTAATATTCTTACCACTAATTTAACACATTAACTACCAGGTGAGTTGTATTTAACTCACACTAGTTTTCAGGCCGGGGCCTCATGAAGCATATGTAACTCACACGTCTCTTCACCTTGGGAGCCGCATGAATTATTTTTCAAGTTGTGTATAACTCATGCACAGAAAAAGATAAAAAATAATTTTTTTTCATTAAATTAGAAAGTATCATTTTGTTTTTGAAGTTTTTGTTCTATTTTCGTAATAAAACACCGTGGCCCCAAGGAAAAAAATTTTTTTCTAGTGTGGCAGTCCATGTGTTAAGAAAATAAAGAAAGAAAGATAAATAAAAACAAGAAAGGTAATTATTTACCCACTTCGTCCAGTTCAGGGTTGTGGGTGGCAGGAGCCTCTCCCAGCAGCTCAGGGCCAAGGTGGGAACCACCCTGGAGAGGATGCCATCCCAACACAGGGCAGGCTCACACACACGCACGTCACTCAGATGGGGACCATGTAAACATGCCAGTGAACCCAGCCTGCACATCTTTGAGACATGAGAGGAAACCAGAGTACCAGAGAAAATTCACACAGACATGGGGAGAACGTGCCAACCCCACACGGAGGGTGGCTCAAGGCAGAAAACAATTCCTTTTTTCTTCTCATCAACATTTTAACAAAATGATGTCAAATGAAATATTATTGAAGGACCTGTTGCATCACTAAAAGCTATGAATACACTTTTAAATCAAAAGTCTCAGAAACCTTAAGGTTCTTAAGTCTATGGGTCCAAATTTTAATTAGGAGTCCATTTGATATGTTGTAAACCTATGGTTATTATTAATAGGAAAGATGTAAGTATTGAGTAGAACATGGTGGTATAAAGTATCATCCCATCCTTTCCAGCTGCCTCCGCCCATAGCCCCTGCACAGAGGTGAAAGTGTATGTGCTGGGTAGCCACGGAGACAGGTCACAGCTGAGAACAGACAAGCGGCCAGGAAGGGCTGGGGACCCAGAAACGCACCTGGCACCAGACTCTCCCTAACAGCTGGAAAGTGGGGCCTGGCCACGTTAGTGTCTGGGCCTTTGTCACTAGAGGGTATGAAAAGGGACCAGATAAAGGGAGAGGAGAGGAAATCAGAGCACTATCATGAGAAAAAAAAAAAAAACACATCTCATAAACTTAAGGCCAGTGAATCAAAGACAGAAACCATTCGTCAAACATGCTTGCTGGATCAAAGGTAGCTAATTCTGGGTTCAACTATAACAGAAAAGGACAAAATGAAAGAAGATGTCTGAAATGACGGAAGTATACCCTTGAAGAGTAAGTATAAAGTCAACATGTAACTTGGTATTTCATAATTCTTTTTCACTCTCTAGGCTCAGACTACCTTCCTTCTCTCAGTACATCATTGAGCATATTCAAGGATACCCCTGACAATGAGCTGTACGGCCCACACCAGTTGAAGGTACTTGTCCATCACAAGATGCAGCCCTGGCAGAGTAGGAAAACACAGGGATCATTCAAAACTCTGGGGACTCTGATGAGACAGAGTCACATAGGTATAAAGACGGCCAAAAAATGATACATAGCCTGCATCTGACCCCTAGCACTCCGGACCCCAGCAAGGGAGAATGCTTTCTCTTACAATGTGGTCACTGTGGAGGCGGCAACTACATTATTCCACAACTACATTATTCCAAGTGTCCATGTGCACCCACCCAGGCACGAGCAAATCTCCTCCAAGAAGGATGCCCCGCAAATTCATACCAAAAGTTAGTCACTAGTTGATCCCCTTGTATAATTCAGGTGCCAAACAGGTTCCAAAGTTTTCTTTAAATCTTTGTTTTTAAGTCTGACAGAAATTATAAACAATGTCTTAGAGGAAAAAAGAAGAAATGTTGGCATTGTAGGGCAAATAAACGTTATGGTGAAAAAAAAAAACCATAAATGTAAGCTTAAAATAAAACTATAGAAGAACTTAATCACTGAGGCTAAAAGCACAATGTCGCAATAAATATGTCTATTAGCAGCCAAAAATAACTACTAATCATGATGTGGATAAGTAGTGATGGATCGTTTGGAAAGAAGCCATTTTGACACAGAAATTGTTTCCAGAACATCTACATCATAGGAAACACTTTGATGGATACCCAGGTGAGCAAGCTGCATGCCTTGCTCTCAAGGAATATAAGGATTAGCAGAGATTTTAGTGATTTACAGGTCACTCTGCTGACAAAGTACAATAAGGGGAAAAAAAGCTGAAATCCAAGTTCTCTTCAGAGTAATCTGGCAACATTAAGGCAGAAGAGATGCTCAATGCCACCTCTGGCATTTGACAATATCTAATATCCAATATTTTATTTAAAAATTAGTGATTGCCAAACTGTAAGACAATTGTCCAGCATTATACATAGAAGAATTATTGTTTTGCTATTGGATGGGAACCGCTTTCCTCTCTTCAAGATTTTGGACCTTCTCCAAGGCATTTAATGTAACATACTCTGTTTCCATTTGCAGCCATATCTGTGAGCGCCTATGTTCATCCTCTAACACCTGTTGCGTAGATTGCACTACTTCCTGAGTACTCCTTGCTTGAATAGCCCGAGGGTATATGCTTTAGTTAAAAATAACACCAATTAAAATATATTATGACAACAACCAGCAGCAGTGGTAAAGCATTAAAAGAGTATCTAAAATACTGCAAGTATCTAGCAGCTGTGCCCCATTGTTTAAAAGAGAGCTGTCTAAGAAGATTCAGATGCCTCAGAGGAAAGCAGAAAGGGAATTCTTAAGGGTCGCAAGGAGGAGAAGAGTTGGAAAACAATAAGCAGATGGTGAGGTAGCTGGAGAACACTCAACCCCACCCCCGTTTAGGGTTATGCCCACGTATAACACATTACATAAACTAGCAACTATTAATGACACCACCTGGGCCATGCTGCTAAATTTGGAGAAAGATATGTGTCCAGCGTCCCTGTGTCTGGTCTCCACTGCACCGCCGTGTCTGTGACTCCTAATTGCAAATGTCCACTGGACCCCTCCACTTGGTATCTTACTAACACCTCAGATCACGTCCAAAACAAACTCCTGACTTTCCTGTCCAAACCTGATCCTACTCCTTTTCATGAATGCCACCTAGTTGTCCCAGTTAGAAAACTCGAAGTCATCCCCTGAACTAATATGTCACCAATTCTGCCTGATTCTCAAATCCAACCCCTTCCTTCCCTACGACCACCCTGGATTGGGTACTCATCATCCACGATTTAGATTAGAGAAAATAACCCATGTAAAACAGTTTAGCAAAGTACCTGCACACAACAAACATGCAAATGTCAGCCATCATTATGAAAAATATTTTTGGAGCCAATATGGCATGATAATTAAGACTATTATTTGCGATCAATCAGCCTTTGTTAAAATCTTGGTTCCATTACACACAATCAGTGTGATTCTTGGCAAAATCTGAAACCTCAGTTTCCAAAGTATAAAATATCAATAAATAATAATACCTGCTATAAGGCTGTAGTGAGATTTATATGAAACAATGCATTTAAAAGCATATGTCAGTGCCTGGCACATAAGTGGTCAATAAATGTTAGCTATTATCATTATTGTTAAATTATTGGACTAGACTTCTAATAAATCCTTTGTGGCTTCATTTCTTCTACCCAAATTCCACACAATCACAGTAGCTATTTTTCTGAAACACTAATCTGATCATGTGACTTATTCTCTTTCTTATAATAAATGATAGAATAAAACCCCAATGTGCACTCTGGGAGGCCGAGGCGGGTGGATTGCTCCAGGTCAGGAGTTCGAGACCAGCCTGAGCAAGAGCGAGACCCC